>PVKC010009882.1:0-26309 GCA_004027635.1 Crocidura indochinensis | reverse complement strand
TGTCTGGTCATCAGAATTGTCATCCTCGTTCTCTATGTCTGACGCTGGCCTGCGTTGTTTGCCCATTGTCACACTTGTATTGTGTGTTTTTCTACGTGTTGCGGTAGTGTTCATTGTCTAGATGATGTGCGTAGCCACACTCCTCTGGTTCTGCCCTTTCTGGGTGTGTCGATTTGCCTACAAGGTAGTGGAGTCCTCCGTGGATGAGGCCTCTCAAAGGATCAATTCTTGGGCCTAGGCATACAGCAGGTAAGAGAGTCCAGAGAGAAATGTTGGGCTTCAGTTGTTCAGTACAGTCCTTAGTGTGATTTTCTCTCTTCTTGTTGCGATGTTGTTCTTACTTTACTTTATTTTTTTTTTTTTTATCCAAGATGGCTCACTCCCGCGAGTTCAGAGGACAGCAAGTGAAAGATAAACACAGAGAGAAGACAAACTCACAGTTCTTTGCAGTTGACCACCCTAGGCAGGCGTGGATTCGCAGAGGTTCCCAGCCTGATGTCACGAGTAGGGGAACCTTGCTTTTTCACAGTACTTGAGTCTAGCCGGTTTTCATTGTAATGGCATGCGCCTGGGCTTTCCTGCCCTGCAATGGAATGCCATTTATATATATTTCATTATATGCTATGCATTATATATTTTGTTTTTACATACATACTTAAGATTGCCATATAATATCTATAAGTACACAGTATGCATTTATTTTTCATAGGTCATTATAAATGCCATTGCTAGAAGAGCAATTCATTAGCTCTCAGATTCTTTTTATGTATTTGAATTACTTATGTCCTGGAATTAAAACAAAGTCTATCCCTTTACTGCTGAATGACTTCACTCAGCATAATACTCTCTAGGCAATACAGAATGCTGTCTCTAAAATATATAATATAAAAATATACATTGAGGAAGTGGGAAATGGCCAAAGATAGCATAATTAAATTTACTAACGTGGGTGTTACGGGTCTCTGGGATGGGCCTTTGAGACAGTGATGGTGGGTGTGATGTTGGAGATATGAGTGAATGAAACTAACAGTTTCAGTATTGTAAATCATTGTACCTTAATACATTTCTTTAATTAAAAATAAAATAAATTGAATTATAATTTCTTGGACACACACAAATATTATGAATTTAGGGTAGTAGTCATCTTTCTGTCTGATCAAATATTGATTCTCTAAGCCCAACTGAGCTATGTATAGTAAGGACTCCAATGATCCATAGTAAGAGATTATTGGCATCATAAGGCAATCTTGTTTACAATGTGGTCTGAAAAATTGTTTTTAGGTCACCTATTTCTGATTCCTCCTCTATTTAGAGTTCTGGATCATCTGCTTAATATGTTTGTCTCTGGCTGTGGAGTGGCTCACTGGACCTATCACATTACTTTGAGGGGGGATGTTGACCACATCTGGCGACGCTCAGGGGTCACGCCTAGCTATGCCCTCAGAAATTGCTACTGGCTTGGGGGACCATATGGGAAGTCGGGGGATTCAACCACGGTACGTCCTAGGTTAGAGCATGCAAGGCAAATGCCCTACTGCTTGTGCCACTGCTCTGGTCCCACATTACATATTAAATGTAAGATGCAACTGTGACGATGGATATCATAGTGCATTGTGTCTCATAGTCAGATACAACTACCACAGAAAGAGGGGAAGGAAAGTTCATTAAAAAAGTTTTGTGAGCATTGTTTGTCCACAAAGAATAGAGCTTTATTTTATTTTCCTCACCATATAAGTACTATATGTCCATTGTAAAAATTTTCAGCATGTAAAAATGATAAGGTAGAAAATAAAAATTGTATAAAATTTCAACACTGGTCTATCTACCATTAAAATCTTAGTATAAATATTTCAAACCTCTGTGAAAACATAGGAAGAATATTATAATTTTAACTAAATAGGGGTAATATTATAATGTACGTTTTTCAAGATAAAATTGATAAACAATTTATTTTTCCCACTATTTATCAGATAACACATACATATTATGTATAGTTTTCAAAAAGTTATATTTAATTTTCAAATAAAGTATGTATAAATATATATAGATAAAGGTATATAACCATTAAATATGTAAGTTAGATCTAAACAACAAACTGTCTTGATATATAATTAATTAATAATGTAAAAACTATAATAAGCAAACATCTGCATTAGATATATATAAAATATTTGTGGAAACATATTTGTATATGTATATATACATATATATCCTAATATTCCAAATATACCCATAAAATAAAATGTACTTATTTTATGTTTATTTTTTAATATAATGTATTTCTGATGTATCCTCACATTCATGTAATTAAGATAGTAGTCAACACTTTTCTATTATAATAAGATTTTCTTATTTCCAAGCCAATTAAAATTTTAAATGTCAAACTTATTTACTTGATAGATGCCAAAAATGTGTCTGACGGAACAGTACAAATTACATCATAAAATGCTTTTATTTATATTTTAAAAACACAACAGTGACATATTTACCAATTATTTGTAATGCTAACTTTTTTGCCTTTCTTACAAACCCACCACCACACTCACCATTAGAGCGTGCCAATTTTCTTCAGTTAGCATTTGTAGATCCTAACTCATTTCTACCCATTCTTTCACTCTCTTGGCAAACTCAGTTCTGCAAACTGACTCTCAAGGACTGCTACCATTGGCTACTTTTAATCCCTATTATATGCTTCTTAATATTTCAATTATAAGAGATATATATATATATATATCTTATACTTGGCCTTCTACTTTTTACCAATTTTACTTAATACGATACCTTTATTTTCCATCTAACAGTGAGTTGTAGAATGTACATTTTCCTTATAACTGGGTAGAATTTCTTTCTGTATATGTGCCATTTATCTTAGTTATTTTGGGCACAAGGTTTTTTTTCCTAGTTCTTGGCTATTGAGAATAATAATGCAATAAACATAGGAGTGCACATTTTGGGGGGGGGGTCAAATACCATTTGATGTTGCAGATAGCAATCTGGTATGCTGTGTTCAAGGCAAATGCTCTATCCACTGTCCTACTTTTCCAGCCTCCTACCTGGTCATTCTTTTCCAGTAAGATAGAATTAAGATTAACTTTATATTATTTTATTAGGCTGAAATAAGTTCCTGACTCCACATTAGCACTTTTTATAACACTCTTGCAAAATTTTGGTGGCATACTTCCATAAAACTTTGAGGTTATTTGTCCAATTTCAAAATACATCTTAATGCATGTGTATATCAATTTTGAGGAACTGACATTTTTATTATATTTAATATTATCAGCTATGAGCATAGCTTTTTTCTTTCCATTAATTCAGATCTAATTTTGTGGTTTCAATAAGATTATATGGCTTTCTCATCTATATCTTACATTTTAATAATTTTATTAAAATATTTTATCATTTTTGTCACTATTCTTCATTTCCATTTGTAAATTGTAATATTTTAATTAAAATGATTGATTTTATAGTAAAACAAGTCATAAAATATCTTATTAATTCTAGGAGATATGTGTGCCTTGAGTCATTTCGTGGCTTTTATAGATATATAAAAATATCAGAGATAGAAAATTTTAATTTCATACATTCAATCTCTACTCATTTATCATACATTGATTAGGTCAATGTCATCTGCCAAGCCCTTTCTAATTTCTGGAATCTAATCAGCAGATAATGATTTCAAGTTTTTGCTTTGGTAGAACTTATATCCAATTAGGTTTAACTATAATAAAAAAGAATAAACCATGCAATTAGAGAAAAGTTATTGAGATAAGACCATGGTTGGTGTGCTCCAGAAATGACAGCGGAATGAGAAAAAAACTAATATTGCATGTGTGTGTGTTTGGCAAAAGGGTTGTATTAGTGAGTTCAAAGATATAATGAAATTATGGTCTATGGGTGAGCAAGAAAGAAAAAGAGAGATGAGGAGTCATTATAATGTTTTGTTTTCTGGACATAAATTTGTTTTTCAATTAATCACAGCCTGAGAGTAGCTAAAAAGAGACATTTTATGCAGGAAAGTATTTGGAATTTTGAAGCAATAGCTAATATAAATGTATTATACTTTAATTAGATATAAATACATGGTAAATTCTCACTTGTACTCAGTAGGTTCTTGCAAACTGTGTTTAACAATGAAGTCTAGATTATAACTCTAGATATAAATAATTAAATTAATAACATATGTATAGTCATAAATTTTCACCAAACTTCTAATAAAGACACATTTCTAATATTCAAATGTCACCTGTACAAATTATTTATTGATTCTTTTATTTACCAACATGTTATTCCCATTGAGGATAAAGCTTATGTCAATAGTTCAAGACATAGAGCAAGAACTACAAGAAGTTCTAAAACACAGCATATATCACATATACATATATAACAAATAGACACATACAAACACATATATTCTCACTCTAGCAATGTAATTGAGACATTGTTATTGATAATGGATATCAATAAACATCATGTACAAAACTTTATGGTATGAGAGGAAACTATTGTTGCCAAAATTGGGGATAATGTTGAAATTTTTATAGATAATGGCCTAGTTTAAAAATTAATAGTGTGATTTTTCATTAATGATATTTTGAAATGAATTGAACTGAACAACTTCAAGGACCTGCTATTCTTAGAAGTGTAAAAATTAAACAATATATATGCTTTACTTAAAAAAAGAAGTATCATGCTTTCCCTCTCTTACATATTATATCTGTTTTTTTCCAGGAATTTTGAAGTTGGAAGCATTTGAAGAAATGTGGGTATCCTATGTCACTTCAATGTCCTCATCCCATTCTGACAATTCAAAGTCAATCAACACAGTACAATTTAATCATAAATAGAGCTGCCCAGCTTTCTGATTGCAAAGATGGAAGCCATGGGCAAGAAGATATTCCTTATTGTATGTCTTCTACAGCCATTTTAATTTTGAGCATGTAGACTACATAATTTGATTCATATTTTAAAAGAATCAGCTACTTAGTTGTTTTCACAACACAGAGAAATGATAAAATAATAAATTAGGATTTGGGGATGGGGAATTGGAGTCACACCATTGTTGTTTGGAGCTTACTCCTCACTCTCTGCTCAAGGATTTTCTCCTGTTGATTCTCAGGGATTGCCAATATTTGAACTTGGTCAGACACCTGCAAGACAACTGTCCTAGCTATTGTGTTTTTTCTCGGGTCTTTTAGAAATGTGCTTTAAAAAATTAGATTGAGGTCATGGGGCAACTGAGCAAAAGCATAAATGGTAAAAATGAATGGATACTACTATATATGTGTATATATATTTATATATATGAAAAATATAAGAATAAGGACTAACTTTCAAGTATTGTCTTGAAAATTTGGAAGGCTGCTGCTTTGTCCAGTTAAGATGAGAAGGCTCAGGGGCCTGGGAGATAGCATGGAGGTAAGGCATTTGCCTTTCATGCAAAAGGTTATTGGTTCGAATCCCGGTGCCCCATATGGTCCCCCGTGCCTGCCAGGAGCAATTTCTGAGTATGGAGCCAGGAGTAACCCCTGAGCGCTGCCGGGTGTGACCCAAAAACCAAAAAAAAAAAAAAAAAAAAAAAAAAAAAAAAAGATGAGAAGGCTCTGAACGGAAAAGTTTTGGTGAAACTCCAAATAGTTATTTGGAGATTTTCTGTGTACAGAGACAGTTGAAGCCACAAAATGAATAAGGACACTACATGGTGAAGTAGGCAGAGCAGAACAAAAGATTTAGAAAATGATTCCAGGGTGTTCCACCATATTGAAATCTGAGGATAAGAAAATAAATAGTTAAGGGGGATCAAGAAAGAGTAGCATCATTCAGGATGCGAAATTTCTAGATAAAAATATTAGAGAATAATAATAATAATAATAATATTAGAGAAGCAGAGATTACCCATGATTCCAAATGTCACTGCTTGTTATATATAGCCCAGCAATACTAGGAAAGTGGTGAGGAGATGAAAATTTCTAAGAAGTTTATGAGACTGAAACAACATATGAAAGGAAGTAAAAAATGCTGACCTGAAGCAGAGACTGCTGACCCACCCAAAAATAGCTCTGAATTTTTAGATATTACTTGAATTAAAGGTGCTAGGTCTTAGAAACTTTGTAAAGGTTAGTTGCTGGATGTGGATACACATCTTTCAAATTCTTTGGCTAATTTCTGGAGATTGAATTCATTCTGGGAACTGGATCAGTCAGTACCCTAAGCAGCTGTGCTATGATCTCTGTGGTCCTGAAGGAAGAGTCTGAGTCAAATGCCACACAATTCAAAGAGAAAAATGAAATTGACTACAGGCTTTCACCAAATGCAGGTATTCGGTGATCTTTCTGTAAATTTTTTGGTGGGCCTTTTTACAATAATGTCTCTCATTCTATGTCTCACATCCTTCACATATCTCTAAATTTTTTAAATAAAATATTTTACTATGCACACACAAATACTACCACCATCACCATCCCCAACAATACCCTTAACAAAATGTACCAGTCAAGGAATCCAGTTGGAATTGGAAGAGTCTTCTATAAGTGATGGAGGGATAGGGACAAAGGGTGGTGTGGGTGGAGGTGAGACTATTATGAGCACCAAAATCCATTGTAAACAACTATATCAATTATGGTATCTGAATATAATAAATTAGAAAAAATTACTTCATCTTTATTATGAGACTCAATAATGAAGATCATTATTTGAAGATTTTCAAGATTCAGATTCAAACTTTAAATTTTAATTCATAGCATTTGTATTCAAATAACTCATTTTCAAAACAACTTATAATTAACTGAGTAGATTTTAAACAAAACAGTACATCTATGCAGTGAAATAATATTAAACTATAAAAAGTAATGTGCATGAACTTCAAAAACATTACACTGAACTGGAAGAAGTTAGTTTCCAGAAATCCTATTCTTTATTACACAATGTATGCGATATTTTAGAAAAGGCAAACCCATAAAGATGGAGAACAGAGAAATTAAGCAAAAGGTTGACTACATGCGAGAAGCCAATGAAAACATTGGGCTAGTGGAAATGCTCTGCGTCCTGAATCTGAAGGTTAACTTTGTGGTGTGTTACTTTGAAATTGAAAAAAGTTAGTAAAATAAATCCTAATAAAAGTCACATTAAAAATGTTTACTTCTAGGGCAGGAGAAATAATAAGAATGTGACCTTGCACACGATTGACCAGGATTTGATCTCAGTATATGTTCTGAGACCACCAGGACTGATCCCTGTGTGCAGAGCTAGGAAGGATTCCTGATCACCATTGATTGTGTCTCCCTCCCAAACAAAAAAAATCTCAAAAACATAAAAATGTCTGCTTTTCCCTATCTGAGAAATTGTGGGGAAAGAAAGATTCGAAGAGAAAAGGCATTTGGTTTTTACTTGGCACTGGACACCACAGAGAAATTCTGTTTTTGTCTGTTTTGTACATTATTTTTCTGTTTCATATATTATCTCGATTAGAATCGTCAAGTCAGATCCACGGCTACCTGGTGGATTTAAACAACTCAGAATTTTAGGGTGTATTGGCAGGGTCCTTCCATCTTTTTTCAAGCCTTTCTTTAGTTCAGTGTGCTTGAAATGTAATAATTGTCTTAGTACTATCTTTTCTCCATCTATAATTTATCCATAAGCTCTAATGTATGTGTATTAAACCTATAATTTTCTAGACTCTTATCTTGTATCATTTGCCTCACAAAATCTACTTGTTGAGTTTTTCTGTTTTGCAAAAATTTGTGTCTATTGGATCTTTTAGGTGCTAACAGTGACTACCTTCTTTGTCAACTTCCAGTGTTTTCAGTTTAAAATACTAGCATATGCAATGATTTTTGTGCATGAATTCTATAGTTTCATATTTGTCTGTAACCAGAGTCAAACCACATTGAGTTTTTAATCATTCCTGAGCATCATCAACTGTGTCTCCATCCCAAACAAAAAACTTCAACAACATAAATATGCCACTTTATTTCCATTTGAGTTCTTAATGTCATCTTATTTATTTTTTAAGATTTTTAATTTTATATGATATTTTTAAATTTAGTTATAAAAATGGATGGAGAAAAAACAGGCATGCAGGTCTTTATTAGAGACGAAAGAAGTCAATTCACGTGCCCGGGAGATAGCATGGAGGTAAGGCGTTCGCCTTTCATGCAAAAGGTCATCCGTTCGAATCCCAGTGCCCCATATAGTCCCCCGTGCCTGCCAGGAGCAATTTCTGAGCATGGAGCCAGGAGTAACCCCTGAGCACTGCTGGGTGAAACCCAAAAACCAAAAAAAAAAAAAAAAAAGAAGTCAATTCACTGCCTTCTGTTTCAATACTCACCTGAAGATGAATATCATTTTAGTCATATTATTTCACTTTTTGTTGGTGCTGTTGTTCTTTAAGATGACCTCCACATGGATTGCTATGATAGTTTCTAGTGTCGCTAAGCATAAGGAGGATATGATACAGAGTTATAAAGACATGTTCTACATAGACATGTGTTAATATGTCATTGGATATGAGTTAAATGTAAGTAAACTATTATATATACTAAATAAATTCACAAACCAAAATTTAGGTACTAGTTGGTTTGATAAAAATGTTGTAACATGAATCTCATAGCAACATGGTTCAACATTTCTCAGGTCTCAGAGTAATTTTATAAAACAATTAGAATGAATGATGAGAAACTTTTATGACTGGTTCTATAAGCTTGTTGCTCCCCTTAAAATAAGATCAGAAACTCCATTGTGTGTGTTTATTTATGTTTCCAATCTTCTCCAGTATTGATTTTGCTAGAAGGGATCTTTTTGTTTTGGGCCACACTCATTTGATGCTCAGCGGTTACATCTGGCTATGCTCTCAGAAATGGCTCCTAGCTTGGGAGAACCATATAGGTTGTCAGGGGTCGAACCTCTATCCGTCTTAGGCTAGCACTTGCAAGGCAGATGCCTTACCTCTAGTGCCACCTCCCTGCTCCAAAGGGATCTTTCTTGAGCATCTAATTTGTGTTTTGACTCTAGGTGTTTGAACTTCTTTATGTATAAGGCAGATTTCTGTTATGATTTTAATGTGACTTACCTTAGGATTTCAATGAATCTTATCATTGATACACAACAGTGTGTGTCATTGATGCATGACAATGAAAAAAATGCCTTTGCATCTGCCCAACATCTATTTATCTATAAAGCTCCACATTGAAAATCCTGTTCAGTTCCAATAAATCTGTGCTGACTCTAGAAAGTTAACAGCTCTTTCTATGTATGCTCTATCTCAATACTGAAATTTTGGTGGGCATCTAAGAAGTCCACAGTTAATTTTATTATTTTGGGGGACCACATCAGGTGATGCTCAGGGGTTACTCCTGGCTATGCATTGAGAAATCTTTCCTGGCTTGGGGAACCATATAGGATTCTGGGTCATTGAACATAATCCTATGTTAGCTGCATGCAAGGCAATCACCATACCGCTTGCGCTACTGCTCTGGCACAACAGTTAATTATTTTAAATTATTTTTCTAGTTATTCCCTATTCTAATCTTTAACCAAGGATCCCACTATCACTTTGTTTTTAGAATATCATCTGACCTAGGAGATAGAAATAATTTTGTGAATTTCTATCTAGTTTTTGCTACAAGTGTGTTTTGATAACAAATTCATATAGGTATTTAGCTGGTATTAACAAAACTGTTCTTCAATATCATCTTCCTCTCCATCTCTGCTGAGAACCTCCTCAACTTATTAGTGAGCAGATATGCACACCCAGCAGCCATAATATACAGTATAGGTCCATGACTAATCTTGGAAGAGATGTTCCAAACCAATGAAACTCCCAAGGACAACAGTCTTTGGGCTGAAAATTCTGGCTTCTCCAGGGTGGAGTTGGGGAATAGGCTAAATTTCAGTAGAACTGAAACTACAGAAGATGCGCTCACACCCTACAGTCTCAGGCATGTAAACAGGCTACATGTAAACAGCTTCACAATATCATGACTAATCTTGGAAGAGACTACAGGCCAATGAAACTTGCAGGTACACCCTTTTGGACTAAAAATTCTTCAACCTCACAATAGTAGTGGGCAGCCTCCCTCTACCCCACACCCCTGTGCTGCCTGCCAAAAGCCCTAGAGACCACACCCACATCTTAAAGCTCTCCCAGTTTCAGAGCATTACAACTACCCTTAGATGCCAATCCAAGGAATTTTCCTATTCTACACTGCGAAATTCCACAAATACTAATAATCCAATAGGAGCAGAGCATATTAGGTGACAAAATATCATAAATGCTCACTAAATTCCGTAAGCAAATATAATAAAGAATGGTCCAATAGCAACAGTTCAGTAAGTCCTTAGAAAATGACTTTAATAGCATCGTAAGATATAACAATTTTCACAAATTTTATTCTACTGAACTATTATCTTTATATATTCACTTGCCTTTTTGTTTCTATTAGCAATAAAAAGACAATTATTTTGTGAGACAGGCTTGAGGAGATGGCAAGAAACTGGACAATGGTTAGAGGCAACGTCACACTGTTAGTAAAATTTGTGTTGTAACATTGAATGCCCCAAACTATTGTATTATGAACAACTTTGTAAGCCAAAGTGTTAAAATGCAGTTAGTAACATTCAATATACAAAAGATTGAGATGGAAATGCAGATATGGATAATGCCATATTTCTCTACCTGCATCTTGAAATACATATCAAAAGATTGAACATCAGTCTACAATTAAATTATTCGCAAGTCTTGAAATTAATGCAAACACAACTTTTTCTACTTCACATGTTTCCATAGTAAACTTCCTTCTATCAACGGCCATTGTTTCTAACACTGTTGCTGCTGTTCAAAATATGTGGGCAGATTGTTTTATCTTTTTTTTTATTTATTGTCTAATTTCTTGCATCACATGAAAACAACTGAATACTGCAATTATGAGCATCAAGGGTAGGAATTTCTATAAATGCCATATTTTTAGTAATGCAATTTATTTCTTATTTGGATGTTTTCATTATTTTTTAAGGTTTTATTTAATTTTTTAATTTAAACATCATGGTTACAAGTTTGTTCATAATAGAGTTGTTGATTTTTTTTTGGGGGGGCACACTTGGCAATGCTCAGGTTCTACACTGGTTATACACTCAGAAATCTTTTCAGGCAGGCTTGGGAGAACATATGGGATGTTGGGGATTGAACCCAGATTGGCTCAGTGCAAGACAAATGCACTACCTACAATGCTATCACTTCAGCCCCCAAAATTGTTCTTTCCATAGATAAAATTATTCATGATTGAGCTAAAGTCATGCAATGCACCTTTACCAGTGTCCATTACCTATTACCAAAGTCCCCAGTTTCCCTCTTACCCTCCCTGATGTCCTCTCACCTTATTGTCTCTGAAGCATACATTTTTCTTTTCTTTCTATTTTTCTTTCACTCTCTTCCTTTTATTATTTTCTTTTTAAACACTTTGGTCTGCAGTATAGTACACTTTTCCGATAACCAATGTCTCAAGTTTCCCTCCCACCCATCCTACATCACCTGCTTCTGGGACAGGCATTATACCTCTCTCTATATCTCTCTCTGTCTCTCTATCATCTTCTATCTATCTCTTTTTCTGGCACTGTAGTTTTCACTATTGTTAATGAAGAGGTGCCGTGTAAATCACTATTTCCCCCTTTCAGCACCCAATTCTTATCTAGGGTTATCAGTTCCATCTGTCATTGTCATAACAGAAACTTCTATCTGTACTCACTGCAGATAGACTGACAAGCTTTCTACTCTAGGTTGAACCTCCTAACCCTTATCTCTATTGTCTCTGCATAGTATTACAGTATGATCTGCTCTTTTTATATCCCACAAATGGTTGAGATTATTCTATTGTTATCCCTTTTCCTCTGACTCATTTCTCACAGCATAATAATACCATGCCTATTCATGAATAAGCAAATTTCATTACTTCATTTTTCAACAGATTATAGTATTTTTTGTGCAGATGTACCACAGTTTCTTTAGCCACTAATATGTTGCCAGGAACCTGGGTTGTTTCCAGATTCTAACTATTGTAAATACTGCTGTGCTGAGCATAGGAATGCAGAGGGTATTTTTGTATTGTGTTTTTGTGTTCCTGAGTTATATTCCTAGAAGAGGTACTGCTGGATCATATGGAAACTAAGTTTCTAGCATTTTGAGAAATATCCATATTGTTTTCCAAAAAGGCTAGATCAGTCTGCATTCCCACTAGCAATGGAATTTCTCCCTGTATCCATGCCAGCACTGGTTGTTCTTGTTTGTGATGTGTGCCAACCTCTGTGGCATGAGATGATATCTCATTGTTTTAATTTGCATCTACTGATGATTAGTGATTTGGAGCTTTTTTCATGTGTCTTTTGGCAATCTGCATTTCGTCTTTGAGGAAATATCTGTTCATTTCTTCTCCTAGTTAGTGAATGGGGTTTGATGTTTGTTTCTTGTTAAAGTCTGTCAATATTTTGTATATCTTAGACATTAATCTCTTGTCTGATGGGTTTTAATTAGATAAATACTCCATTCCGTGATAGCATTTGTATTTTAGCCATTGTTTCGTTCGAAGTGCAGAAGCTTCTCCATTTAACATAGTCCCATTTGATTATCTTTGCTTCCACTTGCTTGGACAGTGGTGCTTCCTTCTGAAGATGGCTTTATTCTTGATGTCATGTAATGTTTTGACTATGTTTTTCCTCTAGGTACTTTATGTTTCAGGTCTGATATGAAGGCCTTTAATCCATGCTGATTTGACATTTGTGCATGGAGTAACACTGTATTAAATAAGTTTTACTCATGAGTTTTTGATACTAAACTTATAATAACAATTGCTTTATTGTGCAGTCTATTATTTCCCAAATGATTACAATGAAGAGATATCTTCTAGTCCATTAATTCTTATTAGCATACTAAAAATCAGTAACTTTTGTTCATACTACCCATTCACAGTGACCCATATCAAGCAGTTTCCACCATTAAATTTTTTTTTGAGGGGATCACATCCAATTATGTTTAGGGGTTACTCCTGGCTCTGTATTGAAGAAATACTCCTAACAGAGTTAGGGTGATCAAATGGGATGGAGGGGATTGCTTGCAAGGCAATCACTTTACCTGCTGCTCTATCTTTCTAGCCCCATCAAACCAACATTTTAAATTAATTTTAGTATTTCCATATCTATAGGCATCAATACAGTTACAAAATTTTTCACCTGTATTTTAATATATTTGGGGTATCTTTCTGATAGATAATTTTATTTATGAAAGACCTACACATATTTATTTCACATAGTACTCATAATTCATTTAAAATTTTTCTGATTTCATTGTTTTTAACCTTAATATAGTATCATGTATCTATGATACTTATATAGTAAACTTGGACATACTGGAAGCTACCAAGACATGAAGATTAAATTTTATTATTCTTAGATATTCATGATTTCTGTTTAAGTATAAGTATTTGATACTATAGCAAGAATATTGCATTTAACAGTAAAGAGGTGTAAGTTTAAATCTCTTTCATGCTGGGAAGTTTGTTTCTTCTTGACCTATCTGGCTCCCGGTATATTATTAAAACTCTATGAGGTTTTATTATTGTGTCATTGAATAAAATAGAAAACAATAACCTTAATGATGTATATGATGTATCATAGCATAAATAAATGTATGAATCAGAATACTTAAATATTATTTAAATGACTAATATAAACATGCTCTCAAGAATCAAATTTAACCTTCCTAATAAGTATGCAAGGGAATGGTTTGAGTCATTTAAGCAAATTTCAGTTTTTTCATATCAACATGGTGAGTCATTATATCTGGTTTGTTTATTTCAGAAAGATTTCTTCCTTTTCTTCCCCCTGATAACAGTGCCTAAACCTATCCTTAAACCTGGAAAATAAATGTTACACATCGGATACAAATCCCTAGCCACTCTGTGAAAATATTTTTTCTCTTTCGTATAATTGTATAAAAATATAAAATCAGCATATTCATATAATATACTATATAGAGCAGTACTGATCCACAATTGTAGAAACACTAAAAAAATAATGGTCTACCCAAGTGATTATATTACTAGTCCATAGCCACTCATGTAGATGGGTGCTGATATGCAAGATACAAAGGTAGAAGAATGATGTTTAAATAACTCTAAAATATAGACTTCTTTATGAAATTAAATTTTACTTGGCCTCATATTGAAGATATATAATTCATTTTTCAACCATATATAACGATAGTTAAGATAGTAAAGTTTAAAAAATGGTTGTTCAATTGAAACTGGTTATAACTGATGGCAGATGGTATTCCTAGAGTGAGAGAACCTTTTTTTTAATTTAATTTTTATTTTGATCATAGTGGTTTACATCTCTTTCACATTAGTATTTTAGGTACATATTAACATTGAATCATGGGAATACCCACCACCAAATTTGTCCTCCCCCCTTCCCCGTTCCCTTTCTGCAACCTATATCCCCCACAACCCCCCACCCCAGGCTGCTAGAGCAGGTGGTCCCCTCTTTGTCCAGCTTACTATCAGTGACCATACATCTGTTTGGTCCAGGTGCCCTCCCTTGTTTCTCCCTCTATTTGAGAGTCTAAGCTAGAAAAATTGAGTTATGTGGTTTTGTTTGAGGGAGAGAAAGGCAAAAGAATGGGGTAAAGAATAAGCAAAAAATAAATAAATAAAAATAATAAATAAATAAATATATAAATAATAAAAATTAATTAATTAATTAAAATATACTGAGAATGGATGGAGTCCTTCTAGTGGCTATCTGCCTCCGTTTGAGAGAGGACATTGAAAAAGGTAATTGAAACACAATAACAATACAAAAATAAATGTCAAATTTGATATCCAGTGAGCCCTGCAGCAATTAAGAGAAGCACCACAAATTAGCCTCCGTTCTGAATTCATATCATGCCAGAGTGCAAAAAGGAGAAAGATAAGGTAAAATAATATAAAAATAGAAAAGGAGACATCCATTTCAATATCTATACCAAAATAAAGATGTCAAACAATCAATCAGTAAATAAATATGTGGGAAAATGATTATTTTATGTTTTTCTTTTCTTTTCCACCTGCATAGCACAGTCATTATTGGGGATATTATAGAGGGAATTACCTTGGCCTAGGAAATACACGGTTTCTCCATCTCTGAAGTATACTGTCATGGGGTTAACTATAGACTCCTTGCATGATCCTTTACTCTCTCCTCGGTGCATTTGTGATGTATGGAAGACTTCTGTTTCATCATGAATGGTAAAATCAGTCCTCTGTATCTAGAGATCTTGGTGACTGTGCAGCTCAAGGAATGGAGCTTATGATGAAGGCTTTCTTTGTGGTTCTAGCAGTTCTGCTTCTTCAGTGTCGTTTTACTTCATCTTCTGTAGTTGGTGTTCTTGGTCATTATGTTGCTCCTAGGATGGAGCCTGGGACAGCCTTTCGTTACGTTACTGGAAGACCCGTTCACTTGCGGTTGTCTCAGTCAGACCTCTGGAACTGGATATTATGTTTGTTGAACAGATTGTAGACCGAGAGCTAGGTTAGAGCTATTTGTTGCTGTTGTTGTTGGTCCCAGGATGCATACTGTTTAGTCCTGGTTGTAACAACCAGTCATCTGTATATAGCAATCTTGGTTTTTGCACAGATCAGAGGGTGACATGTCTTCTGTTTTGTCTTATCATTGGCTGGTGAGGAGGGATAACTTGCTCTTGGATCTAGTTGTTCCCATTTCCTCGTTGTCAGGACACCATTTTAGAGCTGACGTACGTTGGCGTCAGAGCAGAATTATGAATGCCCTGGAGGGGACTTGGTTCCTGGAGCTGTTGTGGAGAACTATATCATTTCTATGTCTGGGATCCAGGAGTCAAGGCTGGATGGTCGGTACCTAATTCCCTGGAGTCTAGGTTGGACATCTCCCACCCTGAATGTATGTCACGGAGTGAGAGAACTTTAAGCAATTGCAGAACCCTTTACTATGCTAGGACCAGAGAAGCATGAGAGATTGTAGCGTTTCCATGACTTACTGGGTTCAGAAAGAGGTAATTGCAGATAAACAGTGAACTCAAGCAGGGAACAGCAATTCTATAAACTTAACCTCATCTGTCAGATGACAATAATGGGAATGTTAACCCTCTGTAACCCTGTAGAGACCACTACTGAACCAAATCCAACAGGATGCCAGAGAATAGTAGAACCCACAAAAATTCTCTCCTGGGACCTGGAACAGAGCAGAGTGAAAATAGTGCTGATTCATACTCAAACAATCACCCTCACAACACACCTATGGCATACGGAGAGAATTTGTGTTTACTGGATTAAGTAAACCCAGGAAGAAAATAATCATCACTATTCTAGTTTAGTAGGGCTGTTGTAATAAAATTCCATAAGTGTGATAATTAAGCTAGACAAGTGTATTGTCCCTCACTTTAGGGGTTTGAAGCCTGAGATCAAGATTAAGTTTTTCTGTCTTCTTCCTCTTTTAGCTTCTGGTATTTTGTCTATAATCCTTGGTGTTCTTTGATTTGTAATAGAATAGGACCAATGTTGGACAGAAGAATGTAACGAAGATTCCAATAGTAAAAAAAAATATTGGCTAGATCATTCCAAGCTTCTCTCACCTTTATAATATGACTTGAAATGTGTGGACAGGGTGGGGACTGCTCGTCTTTTCTTATAGCATCTCTTTGCACTAAATTTGCTTGTTTGATGTAAACCTTCAGTAGATTTGTACTGATTAAGTTAAAAGGCAGCTCTGGCTCTGGTACTGTTAGTCATTTTCCTTTCTAAGTCTTTTGTTTTCCATGTTATAGAACACAAAGTTTCTGTAAGTATACCACTTAAAATCTAGATACAGATGAATAGGTTCATACTTAGAATTGACACTTATTAGGTATGAGATTGTTTTTCAAACTTGGCTCATCAGTAATAGTATAGATAAGTTACAATATTAATGAAATTTAGTTAATACACATGTATTTCTTAACACAGTATCTTGTGCAAAGTGAAGTCCTAGTAAGTCAATATTATTATCTTTGTTATTCTTGGATATTAACTAGATTCATCTAAAGTAGATAATATCAGAAATGTCCATGTTACCATGAGTTAATAAAATACTACTTTCAAGTAGCATTTTAAGTAGAGACTAGTTTATATTTTGAACAAACCAGTCACCATATGTATGGCATTTTTTTAGAATTCTTTACAAGATAAAGTCTGTTCTATGGAAGTCTATCCTCTCAATGCCTGAAATAATGTATTTCTCCTGCAACTTCTATGAATAATTGCTTAATAATTTACCAGTGGGAATATATGTACTGTTTTATCCAGTTTGTAAGAATAAATATTGATTTCTGTAAATTTTAAGGATAAAATGATAAAAAAAACACATTAAACTTAGTTTAGTTTAAAATTATTAACTAATTGAGAAGAAATGAACATTAAAAAAACAATCGCTTTCATATTCATGTACCACAAACTCAAATATCTTGGAGTCAACTTAACTAAAGAGGTGAAGGACCTATACAAAGAAAACTACAAACACCTGCTTCAAGAAATAAGAGAGGACACAAGGAAATGAAGACATATATCCTGCTCAAGGATTGGCAGGATTAATATCATTAAAATGGCAATATTCCCCAAAGCATTATTCAGATTTAATGCAATCCCCTCTAAAGACACATGACATTCTACAAAGAAGGGATCAAACACTCCTGAAATTTATTTGAAAAATAAACACCCACGGATAACTAAAACAATCTTTGGGAAAAGAAATATGGGAGGCTTTACTTTCTGCAATTTTAAACTGTATTACAAAGCAATAGTTATCAAAACAGCATGGTATTGTAATAAAGATATCCTCTCAGATAAATGAAATAGTCTTAAGTATTCAGAGAATATTTCTCATACAAACAACCAATTAATCTTTGATAAAGGGAGTAATAAATGGAAAATGGAGCAAGGAAAGCCTCTTCAAACAGTGGTTTGGGGACAACAGGTCAGCCACATGCAAATAAGTGAACTCAGACTGCCATCTAACACCATGTACAAAGATCAAATCCAAATGACTTAAAGACCTTGATATTAGGCCTGAAAGCATAAGGTAGATAGAACAACACTTAGGTAAAACACTATATGACATTGAACTAAGGGCATCTTCAAGGAGGAAGCAGTACTCTCCAAATGAAGCAAGGATAAATAAAATGAGACTTTATTAAGCTGAGAAGCTTCTGCACCTCAAAGGAAATAGTGCCTAAGATACAGAAGCTACCCACGGAATGGAAGAAATTATTCAACCAATACTCATAAACAAGGGGTAAATATCAAAAATATACTAGGTACTGACTGAACTTAATAAGAAACAAACATATAACCCCATCAGAAAATGGGGAGAAGAAATGAATAGACACTTCCTCAAAAAGGAAATACAAATGGCCAAAGGGCATGTGAAAAAATGTTTCACATCACTAATTATCAGGGATATGCAAATCAAAACTACAATTAGGTGCCATCTCACACCAAAGAGATGGGCACACTTCACAAAGATCAAGAACAATCTGTGCTGGCGGGGATATGGAGAGAAAGGAACTCTCATTCACTGCTGTTTGGAATGCTGTCTAGTCCAGTCTTTATGGAAAATGATAAGGAGATTTCTCAAAAAACTGAAAATTGAGCTCCCATATAATCCAGCTATACACTCCTAGAAATATAACCTAGGAACACAAAAATATAATTTAAAAATCCCTTGTCATACCTATATTCATTGCAGTGCTCTTTACAATAATCAGATTCTTGAAACAACTAAGATGCCCTTCAGCAGAGAAATGGCTAAAGAAACTATGGGACATATACACAATGGAATATTATGCAACTGTCAGCATAGATAACATCATAAAAATTTCCTATGTGTGGAAATACATGGAGTCTATTATGTTGAGTGAAATAAGTCAGAAGGAGAGAGATAGGCACAGAATAGTCTCACTCATCTATGGGTTTTAAGAAAAATTAAAGACATTATTGTAATAAGGCCCAGAGACAATAGAGTTAAGAGCTGGAAGGGCTGAAAGAACCTGCTCACAATTTGAAGCTCATCACAAGAGTTGTGAATGCTGTTAGGGAAATAACTACACTAACAGCTAGCATGACAATGTTAAAGAATGAGAGTAGAATGAATGCCTGTTGTAAATACAGGCAGGGACAGGAGAGGGGAGACATTGGTGGTGGGAATGTTGTACTGGTGAAGGGGTTGTTCTGTTTATGACTAAAATTCAACTACAAACTTGCTTGTAATCATGGTGTTTCAATATTTATATAAAAATAAATAAAAAGTATTAAATACTCAGCAAATAATGCAGATGGTTGTTAGGCCTTTCAGAGTTATTATTGAGAAGCTGTCTATACATTCATATTTTTACATCTATTTTATTTATTCTCTATATAGTTCAAAGATAATTGATGTGGATGAAAACTTCATTTAATCTTAAAATTCTCAAATGAAAAAAATATTATTATATTAATTTACATATATGAAAACAAATTAAATGAAAATTTACTTTCCTTTTTATTTCTTAATAAAATATAACATTATCAGACACTGTACAATTTTGTTGTTTCTTTCTAAAATCTTTTTTTGAGGGGAGCACACCTGGTGACACTCAGAAGTTACTCCTGGCTATGTGCTCAGAATAGTTTCTGGCTTGGGGGACCATATGGAATGCCGGGGTTCAAAGCAAGGTCCGTCCTGGGTCAGCTGTGCACAAGGCAAACGCCCAACCACTGCAATATCTCTCTGGACCTCCCCTTTTTAATATCTTTTTTGCTTATTTCTGAACCTCTATACAAAATGTGAAATAGCCACAATATGATTTGTGAAGAATATCTGCCTATTTAGCTAGTTTGGTCTCCAGGATCTCATTATGAATCCTCATATAACTTGACAGGTTTGAATAAAAGGAAGCTTTGTTAAAATGATGAAAATTTACTAAAAATGTTTCCTATACTTACTTTCATAAAATTCTAATGATTACAAATATCACTTTGACACCAAGGTCATAGGTCTTGCTGGAATAATACATGCATTTCTTATACATTAAATGGAATCTGGAGGAGATATCTTTGAAAGGAGGACTCCAAAGAGCTAGACAGAAGAACATAATTTGTGCAATTAGCACAATCTATAAAATATTTGTTTTTATCTTAAGAAAATTCAATCCTCAGCAGCTTTGTGTCTTACTGAACTTGAAAGAGCATCGAGTATTACATTAAGTTGTTGTTTAACTGAATAAATAGGTGAGAATTCCTTTTGAGGGCCAAAAAGTCTCTTTCAAGGAACTGGATAGTGTAGGATTCAGGTGTTTCCTTGCATGTGATCAATCCTTGTCATTGCATATGATTTGCTTCACATAGTCATAAATGATTGATCCCTTAGCATGAAGCCAAGAGTAATCCTGAGTGAACTGGGTAGTCCCAACCTAAAAACAAAACAAAGCATAAAATACCTCCATGGGAAAATTTGGATTAGTGGCCATGTATTATTTACTGTACAGTGACAGAAAAGCCAATGATTATGCTTTTTCAAATGTAAGGGAAAATTCTAGATTAAAAAAGCCAAGAATTTATCTGTCAACATATTTTCTAAACATATTTCATCATAGTGTAGCTGAATATACTGAAACATTGTAACTTCAAAAAGACAGATTATATTTTTATTTAGCTACTCCTGATCTGGAATTTCTTGTTAAGTTCTCGTTGGTTAACTCTCCCAAAGGATATAGGGCATTTTTTATACATTCCTGATCTGAAATTGTTTTCTTTTTAAGTTTTCTTTGGTCAAATATTATTAAAGATACAAGATTGTACCCAAATCCATCTGCCATGAAAACATGGTAACTTCCCAATGCTTTGATGTTGCCCAGTAGACCTGAGGCCAATGACATATATTAGAATGATATATAGTAGAAGAAATGGCAAAATGCTGAAAATATAGCAAAGAATGGTTAGTAGGAGGGTAGCAAAAGTTTTTCTTTAAACATTAAAAAATACTTAGTAGAAACCCAAATATAAACATGTTTGCAATCATGGTGCTTAAATAAATTTTTAATTAAAAAAGAAAATACTTAGTAGAAAATATAAAAACTGAGTCAGACTACATATAAAATGGGCTTTTACCACATTTAAGAGATGAGTTGTACACACAGTGCTAGAAAGTTGCTAGTTACTTAACTTTATTAACTCATGGTTTTACTCAAATAACAAAACCTGTAGATTTGTATGTTAAATATTTTACAGAAGGTTTGGTGATTATGAAGCTTTTTAGTTCATGTTACTATTGGTACCTGTTGATAAAGCTATAAAACATGCTAGAGGATCTGTTGATACATTGAAGAAAGTTTATAAAATCAAGGTATTATTATTATTATTTTTTTTTTGGTTTGTGGGCCACACCCAGTGACGCTCAGGGGTTACTCCTGGCTATGTGCTCAGAAGTCGCTCCTGACTTGAGGGACCATATGGGAACCGGGGGATCGAACCGTGGTCCATCCTAGGCTAGCCCAGGCAAGGCAGGCACCTTACGTCCAGTGCCACCGCCCGGCCCCTGGTATTATCATTTCTAATCACTGTCTCATCAGACAGCAAAAATTATAGATTGCTTACCCAAGTGCAACTCAGATCAATTCTCATAGTATGGATCTATGTTTTTTTGCCTATAAATACATAATATTACAATAGTTGGCAGCATATAGTAACCATTTGGAACATTCAGTAAGTTAAAGAAAAACACAAGAACTACACAACTCTGCCTGGGCTAATTTCTTTAATATTTAGGGTCATTTAATAACACTGGAAAGTTATTATATTCAGAACATTTGGTCTCAGAGCCCAATGTTTGAGTATATTATGGATCAACTCTTTGAAAGGACAAAAAATAACTACAAATTAAAATTCATGGTTTGCTATGTTATTATAGCATATAGGTGTTAAGTGGACATATGGGCAGACTACTTTCATATTATATTTATTTTTTTTGTTTGTTTGTTTTCAGTGCTCAGGGGTTCCTCCTGGCTCTAAGCTCAGAATCAGCTCCTGGCAGGCTTGTGGGACCACTTGGAAAGCCGGGATTTGAACTACTGTCCTTCTGCATGCAAGGCATTTTTTTTGTGGGGGGGAGTTTATGGGTCACACCTGGCAGTGCTCAGGGGTTACTTTCGAAATAGCTCCTGGCAGGCTTGGGAGACTATATGAGATGCCAGGATTCAAAACACAGTCCTTGTGCATGCAAGGCAAATGCCTACCTCCATGCTATCTCTCCAGCCCCAATGCAAGGCAAATATCCTACCTACATGCGATCTCTACGGTCCATATATTTCTCATTAATTGAGAAGTGTTTGTTTATTTTTAGGGCCATATCTGGTGTTGTTCATTAAACACTCTTGGCTGAAGGATCTGATGATATATTTAAAAAAATAAGATCATTGTGAGCAGGCTCAGGAAGTCATATGGGATATTGGAGTTAAAAACCTCGGCCAACTTGTAAGCAAGACAGGGACTTTACCCACTATACCATCTTTAGGATTAAGAATGTTTATTTCAGAACTATTTCTTACCTGCATATTTTCTAATATTCACTCAGAATGCAGTCTAAGCAAATCAGACTCTATTAAAGAAAACAAGTAATGTTTCTATATTATATATTTGTGTAAATATAGGTAAATTTATGAAATGTGTTAAAAGTTATAAGGAATGCTGCAGAGCGGTGAGACTGTCTAATCACAGAACCTTAAAACTTGGAAAGTTACCATTTACTGCCATGGAAAAATACTTGCTTTAGTGTTGTCACTTCTTTCAATTTCTCAAGAGAATTCCAGCATCAGAATTTCATGCAAAATATCCAAATTAAAATAAAAAATGTTATGATATTTTAAGGACTACATCACTTCACATATGCCAAGAGAATTCCTATGCTATTTCTTTTTTGCGCTATTTGCTTTAAAATATAAGATAATGTTTGGGGAAAGAAAAGATCAGACTATTCAAAGATACCAAGTATCCGCATCAAATTCAGAGTAAAGGGAGAGAATTCAGATGCCCAGGATAGAAAGAGTTAATATGTTAGCATCATTTTATGCTGATGCTCCTTAGCTATATTTATATAATTAGGAGGATCAGAGTAACGGTAGTTCCATATTTAGCATCAACTTAGAAAACTAGCTGAAACTCTCTGAATCTCTAATTCCTTATATCTAACATAATTCAACTTTAGCGTGTTACTAGGAGAATTTAGTAAGTTTATTTATTTCAAGTTCCTGCCACAATCCTTGCAACATAAAGACACAGCAAATAATAATCAATAATGGTTTAAATTTCTAATTAGTTGACTACTTTATCTCATATAAAATTAATAAAGGATGAATTACTATTTGAGCATAGAACTAGATTTCTTATCTCATTTTATTGCTTCTAACTGACTCATTTTTGTTTTTGGTTTTGGGGCCACACTCGGTGATGCTTAGAAGTTACTCCTGGCTATGTGCTCAGAAATTGCTCTTGGCTTTGGGTCCTAGGTCAGCTATGTGCAAGGCAAACACCCTACCACTGCACCACTGCTCCAGCCATGAGAAGTTTGAATCTGTCATGTGATCCAGGAGACCACGAGGATGTGTCACAGTGCTTGGGTGGCAGAGACTTCTTTTGATTCTCTATGAAGTTTACACTCATCAATAGGGAACACTTAGGAATGACCTTTTAAAAGGCTATATGGTCCACTGAGCCCTGCCAGGAGTGATATCTGAACACAGTCTCCTGTAAGCCCTGAGCACCTCTGGGCTTGTCCCCCTTAAAAACAACACAACAACAACAGCAAAAGTCAGTGGCTGAAAATAGACACAGTACAAATAGTAATGTACACAATGAAAGCATTTCTCCATGTTGTGTTGTTAGCTGTCCAAAGTGGATGTTCCAAATCAAGAACATTTGGAGCAGCTATTCAGAAGATGCAACAGTATCACATTTATTTACTCAAAATAGTATATTAAATATTAGAAATGAGGGGGCCAGGCGGTGGCACTGGAGATAAGGTGCCTGCGCTAACCTAGGACTGACCACGGTTCGATTCCCCAGTTCCCCCTATGGTCCCCCGTGCCTGCCAGGAGCGACTTCTGAGCGAATAGCTAGGAGTAACCCCTGAGCGTCGCCGGGTGTGACCCAAAAATCAAAAAAAAAATATTAGAAATGAGACTCAGAGAAGACTCTTATACCCATCAATGTTCATCTGCATTGAGTATAAAAAGTGAAGTGAACATTGAGTGGTAAAAGTGAATTATTACATATAAGTTTGAGAATAAAGTTACCTGGCATATCTTAATCCATTTTCAAAAAGTGAAGACTGAAATGGAAAGTAATTATGTAAATTGTCTCAGGTATTTTTTTTCTGACCTCTAAATTCTCAGTTCAGTCCTCGACCATTCAATCAGGTAAATCACCCCAGTAGTGTGTTGTTCTGGAATCATAACAGTGGTTGTGTGCCAGCAACTGTGGGACTTTTCCAGGTCAGTGAAGCCTTGAACAAGCTTTTGTGACCACACTGAACGTCTGAAATGTTGAGGCCAGCTCTCTTCTCTGAGGACAAATGAGCTTAGATTGATGTGAGCAGGTAATCTGTGACCATTCATCACAAAATGTAGCTCTAGCTATGAGTTCAACGTGAGATCAGGTTCTCTGAAACTTATCTCTATACCTTACCTCGTTTCACAGAGCAGCACTGCATTTCCAGTCTGCAATCATCCTGACCTCCAGGAGCTGCAGGATTCTGAACAGGTTTGATTACATCCATTTCACCTTCCCACTCTGGGTCCAAGAGTGAAAATAGGTGAAGGCTTGGAGTCTCATTTTCATATGAAAGCATATCTAAAGAATCATAAAGATAGATGGCTTCTAATGCTCTGATCAAAGGTGATACGATCATCTTTTAAATATTTAAGAATGGAAAGCAGATCAACGAATTGAGATACTTGGCAATCAACATAATGTTTCATTTTTCTAAGAAAAATGAAAATGTGCAGCTATGACGGCAACTTTAGGGGAACTGTTTTATTTTTATTATGGAAAATTAATATGATATAAAATATTATCAAACATACTTGTAAGTATGTGCTCAGTGGTATTATTCCCATTCATAGTGTTGCATAAACATCAATCAACAGAATTGTTTTGAATTATCCAAAACTGAAATCCTGTGCCTATTAAAGCTTCCATTCTACCTTTTCTTTCACACCTAGGCAACAGTCTTTCTTTATGACTCTGACTAGCTTAAGCAACTCACATAGATGGAATAGAGTAGTGTCCTTTATGCTGATTTTGCTTAGCATAATGTCTTAAAATTCATTTTTATCAGAGTTCCTTTCCTTTAGAAGCTGAATTTTGTTCCATTGCACACATAGTTCACATCTTATAGTACATATATTTGTTTATGGACACTTGGGCAGCTTCTACTTCTTGACTATTATGAATAAAGTAACAGTGACTCTGGGAGTACTAAAATCAGATTCCTTGCTTCAATTATATTGAGCATATATCCAATAGTAAAATTGCCAGATCTTATTATAATTCTATTTGTAATATGTTAGGAACTTCACGATGTTACAGAGTAGCTATACCATTTCACATTTCCCTGAAGAAGGTTTTTGGTTTCTCTGTATTTTCACTTATTTTCTATTTTATTTTGTTGGTGGTGATATTTTAAGAAAAAACACTCTAAGTGATTTGTTATTAAGATTTTGATTTGAAATTTAAATAATTAGTTTACTGAGCACTTTAATATACTAATAAGACAGCCCTTTGGGTTTTTGTTATTGTTGATATTTAGGAATCATCTTGTTTTGAATATTAATCTTTTATAAGATATATGACTTGCAGATTATTTTTTCCATTCAGTTAGTTTAACTTTTAAATGCCAAATTGCCTTTGATGCATAATTTTAAACAATCATACATTTCAATTTGTCTATATTTTCTTTTCTTTTGTCAATTATGTTTTTGTTGACAAATTTAAAAAATGATTCTTAATCCAGTGTCATCAGGAATCTCAGGTGCATTCTGGGTGTTAAGAAAGAACAAATCAGGCCTCCTGAGTGATAGCACAATGGTAATGCATTTGCCTTGCATGCTGCCAACTTGGAAAAGGTCCAGGTTTAATTCTTGGCATCCCAAATGGTAACCTGAGCCTGCCAGTAGTGATTTCTGAGTGCAGAGCCAGGAGTAATCCCTGAGCTCTGCCAGGTGTTGCTCAAAACCAAAAAAAGAAAGA
>PVKC010009881.1:0-26303 GCA_004027635.1 Crocidura indochinensis | reverse complement strand
AAGAAAAATGTCTGCCATAGAGGCAGTCTGAAATGGGGTGAGGACAGATTAGAACATTGTATTCCTGGTGGGAGATGATTAGGAGAGGTAGGGGAGGAGTGAGAGGGGTGAGATGAGAGGTGAAGAGAGAAAAAGGGAGGCGAGGAAAAGAGAGGAGAGGATAAGGTGTCTTGTTTTGTTTGGGGGGGAAAAATACAGCAAAAAGGAGAGGGGAAAGAGCTGAGAGGAGAAGAGAGGAGAGGGGAGAGGATCATTTATTTAGGGAAAGCCATCTTAAAAAATAGTCTCTGCCATAGAAATGTAGAGAGGGAAGGTAATAACTAGACAAACTGGATGTGATCATTAGAGCCTTAGTTCTGCTCAAAGTGGTCCCCTCCCGCTCTAGGAAGGTGCAGCACTTGGAGACAATTCGATAATCCACTTCCACCCAGGATCCCAGAGTCCATGTTCCTATAAAGGCTTCCAAGCAATAAAACCCATACTAGAAAGCTAGATTTTTTTTTCCCAGAGCAGAAACTCCCCAGGACACAAATGCTTTCATTCTGAAGGACATGCACACATCACCACTCAGGGCAAAAGCAGCACAACAGTGAGGAACTGAAATTAATCCTTGTGTCCCAGATGAGTAGAAAATGAGGTGCAGCTACTGAGACACAAAATGCCGGAGCCACAAGGAGGGATGAAATCATCCAATTCACTGTAACTTGAGTGGATCAAGAGGCAACTGTGGTAAGTTGAATCAGGAGGACAAAAATATCTGGTCTCACTTCTCCGCAGGATATAAATAACAGGGCCAGAAAATTCAAGGGATCAGAGGTGAGCAGAGACCAAAGCTGTAGTACGGCAGGGAGGATGCTTGCCTTGCATGTGGCCAACCTGGAGTCCATTCGAACATCCCATATGGTCCCCTGAATATTGCCAGGAGTGATCCTGGAGTATCACCCTCAATAGGTGGGGAACTGTGCTTCCAGATGATTAAAAAAAAACTGTCAAGGTCAAGAGAAGAGAGAAATTGAAAGGGTGAGGGGAATTAAAAATATGAAAAGGTGGGAGCCGGGTGGTGGCGCTGGAAGTAAGGTGCCTGCCTTGCCTGCGCTAACCTTGGACGGACCGTGGTTTCGATCCCCCAGTTTCCCATATGGTCCCCCATGCCTGCCAGGAGCGACTTCTGAGCACATAGCCAGGAGTAACCCCTGAGCGTCACTGAGTGTGGCCCAAAAACCAAAAAAAAAAAAAATATATATATATATATATATATATACATATATATATATATATATGAAAAGGTGAGCAGGAAATGAGAGAGAAAAGGGCCAGGGCCCTTGGGCACATCTGTGGTATATCTGAGTCACAGAGCCAACAAAAATAGGTCACAAGACTATAATGATTATTGTGTCAATAACAGTGGCACATTTCTAAAAGTTGCTTACGGGACTAGAGAGATGAAACAGCAGGTAGGGTGTTTGCCTTACATGTAGCAGACCCAAGTTTGATTCCCAACACCACAGAGGGTGTGATCACCAGGAGTGATCTTTAAGCACAGAGCTAGGAGCGTGCCCTCCTAAACTATTTTAAAACTATGACACATAATTTAAATGCTTATAAAAATAAGAAGAAAATAGTCTTCTGAGGCTGGAGCAATAGAATAGCAGTTAAGGCACTGGCCTTGCATACAGGCCAACCCAGGTTCAACTCCCAGGACCTTGGAAAGTCCCTTGAACACTGCCAAGATTAATCCTGAATGCAGTATCAGGAGAAAGCCATGAACAATGTTGGTGACCCCTCAAATAAATAAGATGTGAACAGAGACGATGGTGGGTGCTGGGTAAAAGTTTCTCTCCTATAATCTCATGCTGTGCCCACCTGACAGTGGAAAGTCATTTCTACAAGCCTGCAACAAAGCCAGGTAATTAAAATGTTGGTACAGACATGACCTTACCTATTTCTCCCTGACTGATCAAAGCTGGAATAATGACAAGGGGGGTCCAGGGACTCTCAGGTCAGGCAGGGTGATGCGGGTGGTGAGAATTTTCATTTTCAAAACATTTCGCCGAAAGGCTGGCTCATTCCAATGACAGAGACCGCCTTTTTGTTTTCATTAGGAAACCCTCTGGGAACTTCGACAGAACGAAAACACGAGAAACCTGATTACTTGGTTTAAGGAAGACAGAGAACATTACCAAAGTGCTAATGACAGTGCAGAGTCACTCAGAACGCAGAGCTGCCTGCCAACTTTTAATCTAGTTTTCAAGGCACCAGAACAAAACAAAACAAACAAACAACAAAAAGAAACAAGCACAAATATTTTGGCTCAAAAGCCCTGGCAGAGAGATATGTGAACACCAATTCAAAGCATAGGAACCCACAGGCAGAGAAGCAAACACATTTGGGGCAAGATGATGTTTATTCCTTGAACAACGAATTCTAGGAAGTTCAGCCAAAAATGGTTAGGGGCAGCTTCTAAATCCTTTCTTTTTAAATAACAAAAATTACTTTCCCCCCTTTTTATCACTAAATCTGCTTTCTTTCGAGTCAAATGGTAGCAAGACTGACAAGTTCAAAACACATTTTCATCTCTAAACAGAGAGATAGGACAGCATTGAGGGCACTTGCCTTGCATTCACCAAGATTCAAATTCAGGCATCGAATAGGGTTCCCAGAATACCACTAGGAATACCACAAGGAGGAAGTCCTCAGCACTGCTCAAGACTCAAAAAGAAAAAGAAATAGAGGGGGTAGAGTGCCAGGGAAAAGTATCTACTTGGCATGTGTGACTGACCCTGGTTCACCCAGTGGTTCTCTGAACATCACTGAGAGCCATGGTGGAGGTTCCCAAAACATCACTGGCCCAGGTGGTCCCCAACTTTATGAAGCCCAAGAGGCACCATCTGCTCTGATCTGTGCATTAAAACACCAGCCCAGGAGACTGAAAATTGCTAGAAGGACCACATGGGTCTCCTGGGTTCAGCCTCAGAAGCACCCTCATCTCCTAAAGAAATTCCAAGGTGACATAGGTTAAAGGAGATAGCTCTCATCACATAAACTCCAAGAAGGTATGCTGCCATCAAGTCTGAGGAACCCGAGCAGCCAGCACAAACCTGATCCTAAGGGATCATCTTGGCTCTCCTCAGGGCTGGCAGCTAGGCTTCCCCGATGAAGAAGGGAATACAATGGGTCCCCAGAGGTTCCATCTCTGAGTCATCTGTGCAGGAAGGTGGATGAGAACAAATAGGAATGCCTAGCTTCACCCATGGGTGCACATAAGGCTGCAGATTGAGGCAGCCAATGGACATGCCAGGATGCTGTTTCTTTTGTTTGGTTTGTGGCTCACACCCAACAGTGCTCAGGGCTTATTCCTGGCTCTGCACTCAGGAATTATTCCTGGTGGTGTTTGCGGGACCATAGGAGATGCTGGGAATGGAAATCAAGTTGACCATGTGCAGATCAAGCACCCTATTCTTTGTACTATCCCTCCAGCCCCTGTATGTTCTTTCTTTATGCTTTTTTCCAAGGAAAGCAGACAGGCTGGTAAGGTAAGAAGGAAGATGAAGATTCGGATTCAAGGAGGTTAAATCAGCCAGTGGACAGAGAAACTCAGCATGGGGGTCGCAGATAGAAGAGCTTTCCAGCAGAGCAGCGGCACTCACAAGAATTGTCTCTGTGCTGTGCATTCTTCATTGCATCATTATTCATTGAGGCACTTAGGATGACAGCAAAGATATGTGATCCACTAAGTGGACAGTGATAGGAAAGTAGGTTATGAAGACGCGGCATTGATACCCAACAGACTGCTACACGGCTGTAAGGATTGGTGAAACTCTGCAATGTGGTTGGAGCTAGAAGGTAATTCAGAAGGTCAAGGAGGAACACGGGATGATCTCACTTATCTGCAGTATATAGTGTAACTGAATAAGGAAATGCAATGCCTGAAAGAGAGATGCCAAGAAAACCATGACCCCAGAGTATAGGGAGGTAAAGGACAGAAAAAGAAAGAAATCTAAGGGGGGAAATAAAAATTAGAAGGTCTCAAATACACCAATGATGAGGACTGATGGGTAGTGATAGCACAGCAGACAGGGTGTTTGCCTTGCAAGGATCTCATATGGTCCTCCATCCCCTGCCAGGAGTGATTCCTGAATGCAGAGCCAGGAGTGAGTCCCAAGCATTGCCAGGTAGAGCCCCAAAACAAAACAAAAAAATTCAAATACATCAGTGATGTAGAGAAACAGTGTAGTTATATATACAATCCACGAAGACAACAACTATGGAAACATGAGGTACAAACTGCCACAATCAAACCTAAAAACATGCCTGTCAAGGAGGCAGCCTGGTGGGTAGTTTCCCTGATGGAGAGAAGTTGACAATAGTGGCAGAACCAGTGGTAGGACATCGAATGCCTAAAACTCAACTCTGAGTAACTTTGTAAATCACAGTGTTCTATCTAATAAAACATTTTAAATGTCCAAATAAAACTCAAAAGGGGAAACCAAAAAGAATCATCATGGGTCCAGAGCAATAGCACAGAGGAGGGTAAGGCATCTGCCTTGCAAGCAGCTGACCTGGGTTGGGTATCCAGAACCCCATGAGGTCCCTGGGCCTGCCAGGAGGTATCCTGGAGCAAAGAGCCAGGAGTGAGTTTGAGCACTGCCAGGTGTGAGCCAAAAACAGAAAAAAAAAATTATCTCTATGCCACAGCAACTTGAGGTCACTTCACTTACAACAGAAATCCAGCTCCCAAGATTTACCAGTACCACCAGCCCTGGCCCCCAATCCCAGGCTGGAGTACCCTAGCACAACACTAACAAGAACCCCCTAATAACGAACTGCTGGTAGCAGATAGTGAAAAACAAAAAAACACAAGCACAACAGAATAAGGCTGCAGCTTGAAATCCACAGTGCCATCGCTTCACCCCATTAGCAAAGCCCTTTCTCTTTGGTCCCAAAACACAGACAACTTCCATGGGCTCTCTTATGTCCAAAAGCACAGCCCTTCAACCTCAACCAAGCAAGCTACTGTGGCTGAAGAAAAGATCACAGACAAATCCCAGAGAACAGACTGTGCTTTTCCATGGCAATGTGAGATGTGCACGCTGGAGTCGAGGTTGTTAGGGATAACGAACTCAGAACTCTGCAAGGCACAAGCTGCTCAGAAATAAAATCAGCAACGCTTCTCATAAAGGGTCACCAGACAGTGTCACTTGGGTACTAAAAGAAACAGCACGGTTTGCTGAGGAATGAAACCAAGCTCTCCTCCCAATGATGTCCCAAATGTTATTTTATTTTATTTTTTGTTTGTTTGGTTTTAGAGGCCACACCAACAGTACTCATGGCTTATTCCTGGCTCTGCACTCAGGAATTACTAATGGCAGTACTCATGGGACTTTATGGAATGCTGAGGATTGAACCCAGGTTGGCCAGATGCAAGGCAAATTCCCTCCCTGCTGTACCATCACTCTAGCCCCATTTGTCCCACAATTTTAGCAGAAGCTGCTTTTTTTCCCAATGAAACACACACACACACACACACACACACACACACACATACATACATTTCTAAGTTATGCTTCCACTTGAGCCCAAGGCTGTATGGAAGGTGGAAGCTAGGAATGCCAGATTTACATTCTGAATTTTCCAGCATGTGACCCATGGAGATTATCCACATGAAAGGGGAGAAGAGGAAGTCAAAACGGACAGAGAAGCAAGGACAAGAAGGATCCCAGACCCTGCCTGCACAAAACTTTCCCTGCAAGCATTATGCATTTCTCACTGCAAACGCTGCGTTCTGGAACTGCTCACAATCCCATCTCCTCTAATATCGCTTAGTTGGCTCACAATGTCACTTTTGATCATTTTTTCAATTCACCACCTTTCAGGAGCCAAAACAGAGCAGCCAAACCCTCATTCTCTTCATTTGCACAGACTTCTACAAGAGTACATTCTTTTCTTTGTTCCCCCACTTTGGTGTTTGAGCCACACCCAGAGATGCTCAGGGTTTACTCCTGGCTCTGCACTCATGAATCACTCCTGACAGTGATCAGGGACCCCTATGGAATATCCGGGGATGAAACCTAGGTCAACTGCATGCATGGTAAGTGCTCTTTACATGTACTATCTACTATTTCTCTGATCTCTCTTTTATTTATTTATTTTTGCAAAAGTAAGTTTTTCACCTTTGTTTTTTCTTTCCACAGAACTCTTATCGCCTCTCCCCACCCCTGCCCCAGTCCTTGTGAGGTTTCAGAGTGATGTTTGTTTGTTTGATTTTTCCACCCAAAATCTAAGCACTATCAACTACCTGGTAAGGGCTTTTGAGTAAATGGACTGTCTGTCTAAGCTCTTCAATTTATCAGTCTTCAGACATGAAAGAGTGAACCAGTTTTTAAGCAGCCAAGTTGGGGTCTAGGGAAAAAAGGCAAATCTTACCATCCAAGGGATGACAGACAAGCTGTGAATCCACAATGAAAGGATGTGGGGAGGCAGGGAACTTAATCAATTAGGATGAGCCCCACATTCTTCTGCAGCCAGACACCAAACCAATTAAACAAACAGCCAACACAGCACCAGAATCTAGATCCTGATATTTAAACAGCAAATGATACTGTCGTTCATTGCAATGTCCCAGTGTCATGCCTCCGGCTTAATTCTTCAAATGTATTGAATCGGAACCATTATTATTTTTTTTCCTGACTGTGTCAACTCATTCAAGGTCATTTTCTGCCACTGAATCAGACATTTTCTTTGTACCTTGACTAACATTTGTCCTCCTGCCAGCTCTGATATTTAAAAGGTTGAGGGGATGGGGAAAGCACAAGCATTAATATGCTAAGACTCTTTGGTTCTGTCTCACATAATGGAATGATAGAAAAACAGAATCCATTTTCATCTTCACTCAAAACACAGAGCTGATGTCAATTTAACACACTCATCCTGTCCTGTGGAACCCATGAAAGAATATTGTCACTTACCTCTCCCTAATTAATCAGCAAACAACTTCCCGGAAACTTACGTGTGAAGGCAGAAAATTTTAACTACAGCTCTTAGCTGTAAAGGTTCCAGCAGGGATATAAATATGCTTTGCAGCTCTTTATTTGGGTTGAATATAGTTTAGATATATAAACATGTGAATGACTAGGTGGTTGGATGGAAGAAGAGAAAGAAGAATGAATATGTAGAAAGATGGAAGAAAGGAAAAGTCATTAATTTTACATTGGGTACCTCATTAATTGTTTACAAGTTATAAACTGGACCTTTTTGGCATTTAAAAATAAATTGCAACTCAGTATTTTTAGTTATATATTGGAGCTTAAGTACACAGGGTTGCCTTGCCTTGCATGACCTCATGCAACCCTATCCTGGGTTCGATCCCTGGCACTACAAATGGCCCCATGAGCCCTCCAGGAGTGATCCTGACTGCAGAGTCAGAGGAGTAAGTCCTGAGCACCACTAGGTGATCTGCAAACAGTTGAGGGAAATATTCATAAGTCTGCAGAGGGACCATGTAACATGACAAGGAAAGAACAGGAGGGGGCTACAATGACAGACCCGTATCGTGTAGGAGGATGCATTTACAAGGGCTCCAGAAAATGAGAAGGAACACCCCCTCTTCCAGAAGCCCTGAAAAAAGCCATTGTCAGAGCCCATGATGGCTACAGAGAACATGGTGGCACTTTCTTCATCTCATAAGAACCAAAGCTGCAGTTCAACACATTCACTGGGATGTTCTGGCTCAGGGAACCCTATTCACGTTTGGCAAGGTATCCCCTAAATCTGCCTTCATTGACCTCAGAAAATTCAGCAACCTGAGCTTATATTTTGTATACTGTCCCCTGCACTAATCCCAGCCCCTGCTCCATCCCAGATGAAGCGCCTTGAGATGCTGTGTTTGACCTCCCCACTCCACACACACAGTAGATTGTTGCTCCCTCCATCCATTCACCAGAGCAGTCTCTACAGGAACAATCCTCAGAACAGAGCCCAAAATGCAAAGAGGGTGGCAATGACAGATCCATGTGTAAGTACCTTCTGGGCCCCTTGAAAGAGAACAGGGGTTAAGTGGTTTCTTTGTATGTAGTCAAGCCTTCTTTGATGCTCAGCACTGCAGCAGGTCCCCTAAGCATCACGAAGGGTAGCCAGCAGTGATCCCTGAGCAGAGAGCCAGGAGAAAGCCCAAAGCACTACCAGATATGGTTCACATTTAAACCATTTATGTACAAGCCTATAGTTCATGAAATTGGCTTGTGGGTGATTTAGTCCTCCCTGACAACAAACAGATCCCCCCAAATCAGTGAACTGACATATCACCATAGCCAATCTAGCACCAACATCACCATCACTGTCAACATCACTGCCATAATCATCTAGGGCCAGAGCTAGTACAGAGGTTAGGGATCTTGCCTTGCGTGCAGCTCTCCTGAGGGTCCCATATGCCCCAGACGGTCTCTCCAGTTTCCCATATGGTCCCAATAGCTCACCATGAGTGATTTTTGAGTGCAGAGCTAGGAGTAATCCCTGAGCATAATCAGGTATATTCCAGCCCCCCAAAAAACACCCACCATCATATCATTACAATCACCAACACTATTTTTATCATAATTGCCACATGGCCATTATCATTACTATCACTACAACCATTATCACCATCATAATCAGCACTAGCACCAGCATCTTTAGCACCACACTGTCATCACAAACACCAATACCATTATCAGCAGCAGCAGCACCACCACCACCATCACAAATACCACCATCTTCACTACTATCATCCCCCCCACCACCACCACCATTATTATCGTCACCATGATCATCTGTGACCCTACTGATCACGACAGAGCTCAGACCATGCAGAGGAAAGTGTATTCTGTTCTTACAGCCTGAGGTCTGGAGCAGACCAGAACCAGTGGAATCCCTCTCCACAAGTCTCCCACATTAGTTTACATTGCACACACGCCCTGCCATCCCCACCTATCGCCCAGTGGGATGTTCTCCACACTGTCCCAAAACTCAGAGGCAAACTGAAACTGGTCCAAACTGCCAAGCCCTGCAAAGGTGATGGTGGAATCTCCTTGCCACTGCCCCCAACATGCCCTCTTGGCCAGAGTATACATGAATGCTTTCAGGTAGGAGAAAAGGTGTGACAAGAGACCCCACATAGTGGAGAGAGCACACACATAGCTGCTGATGCAGAGCAGCTGGAATGGAGCAAGAGGAGTAGAAGACAATTAGTCTCTGATGGAGATAAGACTGGGATGTCTGTCTCACAACCCCCGTTCTGCTGTGGAGCAGGTAAGTGAACTCAAAAAAATTCCTGAACCATCCTAAATATTTGCTTCTTCATCAAGACCAGGGGTCAATAAACATATTCAACTTCCTGGTATAGTGGGCTAGAGAGAGATGGGCTAGTAGTATAGCAGGGAGGGAATTTGCCTTACATGCAACCAACCCAGGTTTGATCTTCAACATCCCATATGATCCTAGAGCCCACCAGGAGTAATTCCTAAGTGCAGAACCAAGAGTAAGTCTTGGGCTTTGCCTGATGTGGACATAAAAATGCAAACTTCCCAGGGCTGTTTTTGGAATTAGAAAAACTTAAAGTCCCTACATAGACATACATACATGGGGATGGTATGGACAGTAGACCCACTCACACTTTCACACACTCACAGGTACGCATGCATGCATGCACATACATATGTACTCTGGCAGCAGCCCTGTGAACTGTGGCTGCATCCCATGGAGAGCAGCAATAATAAAAACAAAAGGGACTTAACTCAGGTCTCCATAATTCTGTAGTTCAAACATGTCCAAAGAAAGAAACAATGGAGATTGTTTTTAAGTTGTTTTGTTATTTTGTTGTTGTTGTTGTTGTTGTTTTAAAAATGGTCAGTAAAATCAGTTATCAGCAGCTCCAGGAGGAGATGGTGCAAGGTTGGGTAGAAAAGAAAATAATGGGATGAGACAAGAAAATAGTAATTAGTAGTGCACATAACAGTGGGAGAGGAAGAAAATAGATCAATGTGGAGAGCAGTAGTTGCTGTAAAGATTATTCTCGGTATCTCTGGCTGGATGTAGCACAGAGAATTCTGGATAAATTCCTGTAGATAATTTTTTGATTAACTTTTAAAAAGTAGTATTCACTGGTCATTGAGGGTTTAAGTCTAAGTGCAGTGACAAGAAGAAACCCAACGAGAGAGAAAGTTGGGGCTTTTCAAAATCCACAGTAGGTCAGATGGCAATCAGGACTTGGGTTCAGGAAGTCTCAGGCCAGCCACTAGCACACCGAGCCCAGAGGGCCTCCACAGGAGGAGACACACCTGTCACTCTACACGAGTTCATAAGAGACCACAGGAGCTGAAGGACTCCATCTGCTGACTTAGGAAAATGACCTCTGGTCCATAGTAGGAGAGAAAATGACCTTCAACATTCAAAGGACCAGCAGACACTACATCCCATCTGAAAAATAGTTGTATCTGTTCAAAGCAGGACATAATGTTAATCTCAATTCTGGGACTTGAAGAAATTTGCTAGGAACCAGAGTAAACTAACCCTGTGGGGCTGAAGAGGTTACACCCCATTCAGCAGAAAAGAGTTCACAACAGATCATCACTGTCTTCCCTGAGAAAGCTGGCACTGTTCGTGCAACTTCAAGAAAAGGGAAAGCTAATCTACCCAAGGGTGCATTTGCCACTCAATCCCCAGAAGAGAGGGAGACACTGCATAGAACACAGCTAACTGCCAGGAACTCTGTCACCTGGCTCTAGAGTAGGGATCCTTAAACTTTTTAAACAGGGGCCAATTCACTGTCCCTCAGACAGTTGGAGGGCTTGATTATAGTTTAAAAATATTAATGAATAAATTCCTATGCACACTGCATATATCTTATTTTGAGGCTAAAAAAATAATGAAAATGGGATCAACTACAATATTTAAAATGAAGAACAAATAAAGTTAAATCAACAAACTTAACCAGTATTTCAATGGGAACTATGGGATTGCTAATGAGATGGCCAATTGTTCCATATTTTTTACTGCTAGGAGTAACAAGTGATGCAAATGTGCATCAGTTAATCTAGATCTGGTTGGCAGTTTCAGATGTTTCATTCTGGAAAAAGTCTGTACACAGACATAAATGCTGCCAAAGATGGTTGCTATTTTGAGTGCATGCTTCCAGAGATTAGGGAAAAGATTCAAGGAAGTTAGGAAGGCTGCTTGACTTGAATGCATCTTTCGGAGACAATGCTGCAGTTCAGCCAGTTCCACTTGGTAAATTGTATCCACATTTTCAATGTCAATAGAAAATGGGTTTTCGGACCAGGAGAGATAGCACAGTGGTGTTTGCCTTGCAAGCAGCCAATCCAGGACCAAAGGTGGTTGGTTCAAATCCTGGTATCCCCTATGGTCCCCCATGCCTGCCAGGAGCTATTTCTGAGCAGACAGCCAGGAGTAACCCCTGAGCACTGCCGGGTGTGGCCCAGAAACCAAAAAAAAAAAAAAACGAAAAACAAAAAACAAAAAACAAAAAAAAACATGGGTTACCGAAAAGCTGTATGCCTTTTCATAGAGATGAAGCTCCTGTAGTTGTCCCTGTGATGCTTTGCTCTTCTGTAACTTCAAAATAGTCCGTCGTCCCACAAATAAAAATTAGAAGTTGTGCAGAATCACGAACACCATTGCTTTCACTGAGTGCCAAGGAAAAAATAGGAAAGTTTTTTTGTGGAGTTTTGCAAATGCTGTTAAAAATTGTCTCCCATTTCTCCCATCTTTCATGTAATTGTAAGTTCTGAAAATTGTAAATCCTAAAGAGTATCACTGTACTAAATAAGTCGGCCTTTTCTAGACATATCTCTTTAGCAAAAATACCAGGCGGACTCGGTAAATGTCCTCAACGGGTCACATGTGGCCCATCGGCCATAGTTTGAGGACTTCTGCTCTAGGGCCCTGGTGAGTTTTAGCCAAACTGACGCACTGAAGAGCCTCAGGAAGATCCTGCACATACCTCCAGCTCTTGGGAGGGTCCCCACAATGGAAGAAGGGGACTCAGAATTTGCTTGGGATTGAAAATATCTCAGTCACTTGATCGGCTGTCAGAGAGAAAACACAAGACACCAAGGTGCTACGGTTATGCGGATATAAGTTGAGTCAAGGTTTGGACCTGCCAAGTTTTAGTTAGTTTCTTGTATTAGATGCTCTGTTATCTCATGCACCAATTATAAGGACAAATGAAAACCCATCTTGACATTTGAATCAGAGGAATTGCATATGAAACACCTGGTGGTGAGTACACACACTTTCAAAATCCCTGTCCATCTTTCATTCGGTAGTGGAGATTATCCAGACAACTGCCTGTAGATTTTTTCTCTTCTTTTGTTCCACTGTCTAATCTAGTTCAGTATTTCTCAAACCTCAGTGTTGCAAAATAAGCAGTGTCCCCAGTTTGGAGACAGTAAATCTTATTGATCGTGCTCATGGTCAATGTTAAGGTACTTCAAGGGTATTTTTGTAGAGCCTCTGTGCAAATGTGAAGTCAGCAGAGGTAGGCCTGAGTGAGCCCTGATCTGCACCAAGCAAGGAGGAGTTGATTAGTAGAAAGTGACCAGCTTTGAAAGATAAACAGAGAGATTTAAACAGGCCCAGTTTCACAGAAGACTCTCAACAAGCAACCAAACTCTCCTAGATAACTCCATTTTTGACTAAAATCTTGGGTCTTTTTGGAATGGCGTAGGCAGATTTTCTTCCTTTCTAGCTAGGTCCATGGGATGCCACACCCAACCTCCTCCATCATTTAAATGGGTCCAATTCCGCAGTTCCTGAGGGAAGTGGTAGCATACGCTGCCACATGACACCTTTTCCAAATTACATAGTACTAACAACCTAGTAGGAGCACACAAATTTGATGGGATAGTCATATAGCAGCTCACCAAGCTCAGTGAGGGGGGAAAAAAAGTACAAAAGTCTCAACAAATACTAACTAGCTCAGTAAATCCTTAACAACTTTAGGAATACTATTGTGAGATAGAACAATCAATTATTGCACATTGACTCTTTCTGATCATTCTATTTGCCATTTTTGTTGCAAAAGGCAATATAAAATAAATTTGTTATGTGTTGGGGCTGGAGTGATAGCACAGCGGTAGGGCATTTGCCTTGCACGTGGCCAACCCAGAACGGACCCCAGTTTGATTCCCGGCATCCCAGAGGGTCTCCCGAACCTGCCAGTAGAGATTTCTGAGTGCAGAGTCAGGAGTAACCCCTGAGCGCCACCAGTCATGACCCAAAAACCAAAATAAAAACCAAAAACAAAACAAAAATACTTATGTGTTTACTAAGGAGGGCAGTCTTGGGGGTGGGAGTGACTGGGACTTGTGGAGGGAAGGTCACATGAGTGGTGGGATTGGTGTTGGAATGTATTATGTTTGAAACAACTTATTATAAACAGTTTTAAAAATCACAATGTAATAATAACAATATAGAAAAAGAATATAAACAGGTAATCTCTATGACCAGCCACTCATCTTTCCATGCCCCTCTTTTTCATCAAATGCAGCTCCCAGGTCTTGTCCATTTCCCAGATCTTGCTTAGTGCCCAGGACATAAAAGATTCACATTCAAGGGTGATAAATATAGAACATTTGAGTGAAATGTAGAAAATAAACATTCTTGACATTTAGTGATTAAACTCATGAGTGCTAGATGCTGGGCATGTGGTCAGCCTCATACACTCACGGGAAGAGACTCTCAACATTCTCTTTTTGGGGTGGGGAGGCCATTTGTTCTGGTTTGGTTTTAAAGGGGAAACTCTAAACTGTGCTAAGGGGCTACTCCTGGCTCTAACTCAGAGGTCACTCCTGGTAATGCTCGAGGGTCCAGGTCAACCATGTGCAAGATAAGTGTCCTCCCCACAGTGCTATATATCCAATCTTTCTCTCAACATTATTTTTATTTCCACTTTGAGCTGAAAAATCACATATACAAATTTCACCCATTTCATTGATATCATGAACACATTCTACAGGCTTTGTTTCAAACATTAAAAAAACATACATTGTACGACTGGAGTGATAACACAGTGGGTAGGCATTTTCTTTGCATGCAGCCAACTGGGGTTTGGTCCCTGGCATCTCATATGGTCCCCCAGGCCTGCTAGGAGTGATTTCTAAGCACAGAGGCAAGAATATCTTCTGAGTGCCACTAGGTATGGCTCAAAATCAAACAAAAAATATGAATTATTCCTAGTCCTTTAGAGGCATTTTTTTCAATGTTCTGCAAAATATCCTCCTGTAAATCAATTCTGGTCCTCCCATGTTTTAAAGTCTCCTTCCACCATTAGATGTTTAGATACCTTCTAGCTAACTAATATCCATCAATTAGCTTAGAAGTGATTGCTATTTTTTCCCTTCGGGGGCTATATGCAGCAGTGTTTTGGTCTTATTCTTGGCTTTGGACTCATAGCTCACTCCTGGAGATTCTATGGGGTGCCAGGGACTGAATTCTGGTTGGTTGTGTACAAGGTGAGCACCCTCCCTACTGTACTATGTGTTCATGGTTCCACCCACTATGGAGGGGGTAGTACTTATCCCTACAGAAGGAATATCTCAGGACTAAGGTCTACAAACAATTCACAAGCACTCTTGCAAAAATGAACCAGAATATGTCTGAAAGTATATGCTGCAACTACAAGAAAGAGAACTTAAGTCTTGCATCACTGCTCCCACAATGAAGGTCAGAGGATGAGGGAGGTTTCTCTGTCCATTCCTTCCCCTCTCCCCACACATTACCCTTTCCTTCCCTGTCCTTCCTCAAAGGATACCATGCCTGTAGCTACCTCTAAATGCCCCTCTTTTGAAATGGGTGTACTATAGCCAGGTTAATTTTGGGTTTTGGGGAGATTGGTTCGTTTTTGTTTTTTTGTTTTTGTTTTTGTTGTTTGTTTGTTTGTTTTTGCCACCATCAACATGTTTCCTAAGTGGATTCAGGAAAAAACAGATTCAGCATGCCTGACTCTCCAGAAAACCTATAGTGAAAACTTTTGTCTCTCATTTTTTTGTTATTGGTATTGTTTTGGGGTCACACCTGGTGATGCTCAGGAGTTACTCCTGGTTCTGTGCTCAGAAGTCGCTCCTCAGGGCCAGAGAGATAGCATGGAAGTAAGGCATTTGCCTTGCATGCAGGAGGATGGTGGTTCGAATCCCAGCATCCCATATGGTCCCCCGAGCATGCCAGAGGCGATTTCTGAGTGTAGAACCAGGAGTAGCCCCTGAACGCTGCCTGGTGTGACCCCCCCAAAAAACTAAACTAAACAAAAAATCAATAAAATAAAATAAAATAAAAAATAAGTTGCTCCTGACAGGCTTGAGGGACCATATGAGATGCCAGGATTCAAACCAGGGTTCTTCCTGTGTTGGCCGCGTGCTGTGCTATTGCTCTTGCCCCATGTCTCTCTCTTTTCTAAAAGATCTTCCCTCTAACTTTACAGTTTCCGTTTCTATTGTCAGCTTTCAATACAAGTATCTCTGGCTAGAAACACTAATGCTTGTTCTTTGGAAATGTTTCAGTACCCTGGACAGCAAGCAATCTATGGCTGACTTCCCCAGATTCTAGCTTTCAATAGTATAAGAACTACTTCATCTGAACACACAGATGTCAACTCCACCTTATGCTGTTCTCAGTGAAAATGTGAGGCACAATTCAGAAGACAAGTAGAAGACAAAAGATATAGAGAGAAGGAGGAAAGAGAGAGAGAAAAAGAGAGAGAGACAATGTCTGCTCCATAGGCAGGCAGAAGAGAGGGCAGGAGGGAAACTGGGGACAGTGCACTCTGGTGAAAGGTGTTGGACATTGCATGACTGAAACTCAATCATGAACACTTTGTAACTATGGAAAAAGAAACTCAACTGTATTATGAACAACCTTTGTAATCACAGTGTTTAAAGTAAAAACAAAGAGCAAAAAAAAAAAAAAAAAAAAAGAATAAGATACACTCCAGCATTGCAGGAGGACGAACAGAGTCCAATTTTACTCATGAGCTAATAATTTGGTTGAGTGGAGTGGTTTTTTGGTTTTTGTTTGTTCTAGGGCTACACCTGGCTGTGATCCTGGCTCTTCACTCTGAAATTAGTGATGGTGGTGCTTGAGGGACCATACGCTTGAGGATGCCAGAGATACAACTGGGTTGGCCACATGTGAGGCTAGCACCATTCCGATAGAACTATCTCTCCAGCTCAAGCTGATAACTTGCTTTGGTTCTCTACAAAAATCTCATGTTCTTTAAACCTGGAAAATTAGAAAGAAGTGCTTCATTAGCCATTAAGCCACAGATAGACCATAATTTACATAAGGGAGAATATGAATAGCAAGCAAACAAATTAAGAAAATTATCACCTTCACAAGGAAGGGAAAAAACTAATTAAATCAATTTTACAGTGTCATTTTTATGCCTATAAAATTAGCAGGAACATCTCTAATGATTAAACCTATTGTTGGCACAGATCTGAGAAAAGCCATTTCTGTCCCCATATAGGCTGCTAGTGGCAGAGTGAAATTAGCTGTGTCCTTCTAAATTCAGAATGGCAAACTGCAAGAACGATAAAAATGGTTCAACCCTCAGATCCAATAAATCTATTTTTTGCAATGTGTACTCTAAAAATAATTGAATGGTGGGCAAAGCAGCGCATGTACTGCAGCATTTATTACTGTACTTTGAGGATAAAATAAAATCGAGACACACTCCAAGTATGCAACAAGGCAATGATTTAGCAAACTGTACTAAAACCATGGGATGGCATTCTATCACGCTCAAATTATTACAACTGTATCCTGATGAAGAAAATGTTTATGAGGTATGGTAGAGTGAGAAGTACGGAAACACAAAAATGCCATCTGTACTCTAAATGCAATCAAGTAAACCTGGAAATCCATACAGAGTGGAGATCTGAGATATCGTACTTCAACAGGAAGAAAAGCTGCATGATAGTTGTGTTCAGACATCAAGCTGTTGTAGACTACTTTTTTGGACGTAGAATAGAGAGGAGCCTGAGTGGCATTCAGTGGTAACAGCTTTTTTCTTACACGAAGCCCACCAGGTTTGATCCTCAGCATCCCTTATGGCTCCCCAAGCACCGCCAGGTGTGATTCCTGAGTGCAGAGCCAGGCATAACTCCTTAGTACCACTAGGTGTGGTTCAAAGATCAAAGCAATACAAAACAAAAAGGAAGGAGAAAGTACATGGGGCCAAGTGAAGGTGAATAGAGGCTTTGCATGTGCGAAGCCTGGGTTCAATCCCCAGAATCGCATGGTCCCCGCTGCCCTGCCAGAAGCAACTCCTGAGAACAGAGCTTAGAGCAGTCCTTAAGCAATGCTTGGTGTGGCTGACAAAAATGAAACATAATATCCTGATGAAAGCTTAAAAATTAGAGTATGTGCTATCCAAGTTTCTTTACACCAGTCACCTGTTCTCAAAGACTTAGCATTTCTCAGAACTGATTCGCTGCTGACCTTTCAGCTTCATAAACATGTTTACCGCGGTCTTTCTCGGGCTCACTCACCCATGAACAAGTTTATGGAATTCGGCACTGCCCTGTCTTTACAAATTTATGAGCTCTTGGATTTGCAATACTTGGCTCAAAGCTCAGCTGCTCTAGAAACTTTCTCCCATCATGAGTCTCCCAGTCTCGATGATTTGCTGAATACTCACACTTCATTCCACATCCTTTCCCATAATTGGATCACGTAACTCTCTTCTTCCTTTTTGGAACTAATTTCATATGTTTCCAGAGAATTAACCTCTTTACCTCTTGCTTCTGTCACCTGGGCCCAGCACAGCAGTTTGCAAGGTTCTCTCCACCCGTTCAGTCTCACTTCAAAGCCGCTTGTCACTTTCATTTTTAATTTATAAATTCTTTACTTGAATCACCCTGAGATACACAGTAATGAAGCTCATGGTTGAACTTCATTGTTGTTCATGGTTGCATATCAGTCATACAATGTATAATACCCTTCAACAGTGGACATTTCCCACCACCGGTGTCCCCAGTTTTTCTCCCCCTGCCTGCCTCGGGGGCAGACATTTTTCTTTTTTCTCTCTCTCCCATTTATTCTTTTAGACACTGTGGTTTGCGATATTGTTGCTGAAGGGGGACCGTGCCTTTATCTCCTTTCAGTACCCAGTTCTTGTCTAGAGTGATCATTTCCAACTATCATTGTCATAGTGGACCCTTTTCTGCCCTAACTATACTGCATCTCATCACTTGGCTTGTAACACACAACTGCCAAGAATGTGCTTCCAGGGTGCCAGATCTGTCCCAAGAGGCCTTGTCTCCTTGTCTCTTTGGATCTCTCAGCCTCTGACTTCACCTGACAATTGGTATTAATGACTGGCATCCGCCAAGGTTTTGGTGTGAGGGAATCATATGACTTGATTTCCCCCAGCATCATTTATAGGGTCTCTGCATATGCTGTGCTATGTGGGAAATCATCTCCCTAAACATACAAACAAAATACCCAGGGTGAGCTATTCCCCTGGGTAAAACCGTTTAGGTCTTAAAATACAAGGGGTTTGCAAATATATACCCAGCAAAGATTAGATGACAAATACCTGCCAGATGCAAATAGATATTGCCCAGCAATTTTATAAATAATATACACGCATGACCAAGCATATACCAATGCTGATTAAGATCTTTTATATGTAGAGGGTTGCATGAGCTAAAATAAAAATGGGACACTGTCACAACTTTATATTTTAAGGGTGTCTAAGGGTTATGTGAATTGCCCCAGCCTCTGCTCTTGGTGTACGACTGAATAGTGATGTGTGCACTCACCATCCTGAATGTCTCTGTCTATTAAGACAATGGCTCATAGGTTGGAAGTCCTAGGAAGGAACCATATGGTATTGAATCAATAGCCAGCCTGCGAGACCACTAAGGGATGCCTAAGGGGCCTGAAAGTTTGGACAGGCTGTGTTTTTGTGTCCCCTTAAGTGTTTGTTTCATTTTCAGCAGCCAATACCACCCATGGAAGCAGGTCAACCAGTCTAGAGGGTTCACAACACAATCAGCACCTCCACCACATATTCGGCCTCCTAAGTCTGGGTTATGATCTTCCCACTGAACTTCCTGAAAGAATGTAGAGAAACAGGCCACAGTTATTAGCAATAAAAATAAAAAAGACTTTTGCTGAAGAGAGTATGAAAGCATGAAAGCTCACATGTGTACATGTACACACATATACATTCATAAATGCATACATTTTTAGTCTACCACCCCAGGTGGTCCCCAGAGAACCACCGGGCATTATTCCTGAGAGTAGAGCCAGGACTAAGCACCACCAGGTGTGGCCCAAAACCCAAATTATAAAATATGGCTAGCAGGACTGAAACAATAGCACAACGGGCAGGGCACTTGCCTTGTATGCAGCCAACCTAGGTTCGATCACTGCCATCCCATGTGGTCCCCTGGGCCCACCAGGAGTGATTCCTAAGCAGAGAGCCAAAAGTAACCTCTGAGCACTGCTGGGTATATGCAAATATGAAAAAATGGCTAGAGGTGGTGACAGTAAGAGAATAAAAATAAACCACTGAGATGAATCTCTTATGGCAGGCACTGATCCAAAATTAAGACTAAAGAAAGTAAACAGGATAGTAAATCAGGAAGCAATCTAACTTCAGGATTGCCTAAAATCAGAAATGCTTAAATAGTCATTGACAAACCATCTAAAATAGTGGTCCTCAAACTACGGCCCACGGGCCACATATTGCATTTGTTCCCTTTTTGTTTCTTCACATCAAAATAAGATGTATGCAGTGTGCATAGGAATTTGTTCGTAATTTTTGTTTTTACTATAGTCTGGCCCTCCAATGGTCTGAGGGACAGTGAGCTGGGCCCCTGTTTAAAAAGTTTGAGGACCCCTGATCTAAAACAACAATTTCCTTTTTTTTTTTTTGTGGGTCACACCCGGCAGTGCTCAGGGGTTATTCCTGGCTCCATGCTCAGAAATTGCTCCTGGCAGGCACGGGGGACCATATGGGGCACCGGGATTCGAACCGATGACCTTTTGCATGAAAGGCAAACGCCTTACCTCCATGCTATCTCCCGGGCCCCACAACAATTTCTTTACCCTGTGAGAACATGGACATCATTCTTGTAACTATCTCTTCTAATTAAGGTTCTCTGATAGAACCATTTTATTTTGGATTTCACAGAAACTCTCCAAAACAGGTTGTTGTTAATACTGACTGTCAAAGATGTGCAGTGGTGATGGGAGCCTCTTGATGGGGTACACTGATTTTGGGGGGAGTACAGGTCTAAGGATCACTCTTGGTGGCAACCCCAGTGGACCCACACTGGGGGTATCCACTTTGATGCAGTTATGCACATACCATCATAACTCATCCCCTCTTTTCATTCAGCTGTACAAGAAATGCTCAGATGCAATCCTGGAATGAGAATTAAATGTCCACAGGGAAAATCATTGGTCTCATCACTGATGGGTTTAATGAAGGGGTGGCCAAAGGGACAAAGAGAGAGGATGCAGAAAGAGGTGAATGAGAGAGCTGAAGGACACACAAGGCAATCCATGGAGTCCTGACAAGCTCAGGTGAATTCCAGGGAGAGAGGCTGAGCTCCAGTGCCACAGAATGGGGTGTTCTTGACCCCTCCGGTGAGAAGGAAAGAGATGGAGATCAAAGTGATAAAATAGGGGAAAGGTTCTTGCCTTGCACACGGCTGACCCTGATGCCTTCTTTGGCACCAAGTAGCCCAAACCCTGCGGAGTAATCTCTGAGTTTAGAGCCTGGAGGAAGCTCTGAGTACTGCTGGTGGTGACTGCAAAACAAAACAAGACAAAATAAAAGGTAAAAGAATTGGAATTGATTTAATGGAGATGAGAAAGGGACTTTCTTCTCTCTCAAACACATATATGTGCATAAGCACACATACAAACACGCACATTTGCATATACACAAGTAAACTATCCTCACTCAAAACAGGCCTCCGATGAAATAGGGCCCAGGGTAGATGCCCCAGAAAGCCACCAAACCACCAGCTCATGTCCTGGGTTGAGTCACCCTCAGGCTTCATGGGCTGCGAGGATATCCAGCACAGAAAGCATGGGGCAGGAGGTTGCACAAGGCACCAGGCAGGCTGGAGGCCTTTGATCCGAATCTGCTCTCTTAGGTCTGCATGAGAGCTTTTGTTTCCCTCTCTAGCTTTCCATTTGCTCTCAGCTGAATTTCAGGCCCTTCCTGAACAGGCAAACAAAAACCTCTTGCTGTTTCAAGCATGCTGCTCTCTCCACAGAGTCCACTGGAGAGTTTTGGATTCTCACTTTCTTTTTGGGAAAAGGAGCTTTTTGATCGCCTGCCCACCTGCCCTGCTCTGCCTTCATGTCTCTCTGTGGCCAGCAGAACTAAATAAAAACTTCCAAGTTGCCCCACAGCCACCCCACCTCCCACCTGCCCACAAAAGTCCTTCTTGCTGCTTAAATCTACAAACCAAATCCCCTCCCCCCAACCCCTAGATTCTGAGCTGGGCTAACATTTTGCTTGCCCTAGGAAACTGAAAAGATATTCCATTTCTGGAGTTCCTTTTTCTTTCTTCTGCCTTCCTTCCATCCCTTTCCTTGCCTCTCACTCTCTCCTCCTTCTTGCCAGCCTCTGGCCCTCCCATCCATTTTTTTTATTCATTAACTGAAATCATACTTTCCAGCATGCGATGTCCTATGCAGCTCAATGAGCACTCGAGTATGGAGAAATCCACAGGGACACCTGCTTTGAACCCCAAACCTCCCCAAAACAGAAACCTATTTGGGGTAGGACATTTGCTTTACACGCGACTGATCCAGGATGTACCTGAGTTAGATCCTGGGTGTCCTACATGGTCCCCCAAGCCAGGAGCAATTTCTGAGGTCATAGCCAGGAGTAACCCCTGAGTGTCACCAGGTGTGCCCCTCAAAAAATAAATAAATAAATAAAACAAAACAAAACAAAACAAAAAAAACAGAAACCTATCAAGGAACAAGAGTGGAACTTCAGGATAGGGGAATTCTGCAACTTCACAAGACTTGGAAGATTCTGAGAGAAGATGCAAAAAGACATGTATCTGAGCATGCTTCCAACTGTTGCATTAAAACCCTTTCGATGGGCTTGGATGGTGGTGGATGGGGGAATCCTATGGGGTGCATGCAAGACAACACCTTACCTGCTATACTTAAATCCATGGCCTTATTTTTTTCCATTCTGTGAAATGACATAGTATTTTACAAGCCAGGCCAGTAAAGAGCATTTCTGAAAACTATACCAATTTGTTAGTAATTGCCTGGGACCTGCAATCTAGTACTGATTGGGTTTATTGGTAGAAAGCAAGAATTAGAATAAGAATGTTCCAGGGGAAATGTCTCTATTTGATAAGAGCACTTAATTGATATTTTTAAGTCAAATCTTTTTATGTATATCTTGATGATAAAAGTTTTCAGTTACCTTTTTGACAAATGAGCATTTTCCCACAAAACAGTGTTGATGAATTTTTATCAACATGTAGTTTTTCCTTTCTATTCTTCTTTAACTTAGGAAAGGTAAGTATCCATATTAAGGAAACTAACATTATGGGACTAAAATGATAGGACAGTGGGTAAAGTGCTTGCCTTGCCCTCTTGGTGTCTTGCACTGTCTTGGGTTTGATCTTCTGTTTCCCATACATTCCCCAAGACCACCAGGAATGATCCATGGAGAGCCAGGGTAAGCCCTGAGCACTGAAAGGTGTGGTCCCAAAATCCAAACAAAAAACAAAAACAGATGGAACAAAAAAAAATACTGGGGTATGAATGATAATACAGTGGGTAAAGCACTTGCCTTACATTTGGCTAAACTGGGTTTTGATCCATAACAACCCATACAGTCTTCCAAGTCCACCAGAAATAATTCCTGAGCACAGAGCCAGGAATAACTCCTGAACACAATTGGCTGTGACCAAAACAACAAAAATTAAAGGAACTAACATTAACTTCCAGAACCAGGCTAAGGCAATTACCTGTGTAGTAAAACATTGATTATGAAATGCTGGATGGAGGTGGATGATGGTGAGAGGGATGGAGGGTGAAGCCTTTCTCCACCAGACCAGGCCACATGCCTGCAAGCCCCTCCAGCCAGCAGGTCTGCAGGTTCAGGATAGCGGCGAGGAAATCATCCAGAACAATTAGGTTTCAGGAGACATCAGCTTTATTCAAGGCCCTAGCCAACATATGTGGCTCCTAAGCTTAAACCTTTTAGGCTGGATTCATAATCAGCCCTGCACTCAATATATTTCAGCCATCTCTCCTCCTGCTTCTTCTTCCTCCATCTATCCTCCAAATCTCTATTTCTGCCTCTGAAGTAATCCTCTTGATACCTCCCAAAGGCCCTCCCAGAAATGGACAGGTCTTACCCTCAGGCAGGTTATACAGGAAGATGGGGGTGGAGTGGCATACCTGGATTACTATGAAATAACTAATTGAATGGATTTCTAAATGGTATCTAGAACCTTTTAAGCTGTTCTAAAAACAACATCCAATAAATGAGCTTGACATTTTAAAGTAGGGGAGATACAACACCAAAATAACATATAACCTTATTAAAGCAAAATACCTTGCAAAACATTTGTTTTGGAGAGGGACAAAAGCCCAATGAATTACAAGGTAGGCTAGCTTCTATATGTGACACTGGGACAGCAGGAGGACCATCTGCTCAGGGGGAAGAAATAGAAATGTAAGAAGAAAAAGGGTCACAGCAATAGTCTAGTGGGGAAAGTGCATGACTCGGGTTTGATCCCCAGAATTCCATATTGTCCTCCACCACCTGCCAGAGGTGATTCCTGAGTGAAGAGCTATGAGTGAGCCCTGAACACAACAAAAAAATGTTAAAGGATCACAAACATGTGGTGAAGATATTTTAAGTAATGTGAAGTTCATGTGGGACTCTCAAATTTCACTGGTGGGTGGATCCACAAGTCCAGCCTCCAATGAAAACTATGCAGAATGGAGGCCATAGGGATAAGAATGTAGGTACAGCACTTGCCTTGCACGCAGCTGGCCTGAAGTTGATCCCCAACATCCTACATAGTTCCCAAAGCCCACCAGAAATAATTTCTAAGTGCAGAGCTAGACCCTGAGCACCATCAGATGTAGTCCCAACAAGAAAAATAAAACCTGTGCATAACAGCCTTGAGATACTAAAAATAGAAATTCTAAACAATCTGGCAAGTTCACATCTAGGAACCCATCCAAAGAATACACACAAAAAAACTTATTTGAAAAGATGTATGCAAGTCCACAAGTAACTGCAGGGCTGTTTGGAGGCCTGCAAACAGGCTAAGTGCCCACAGACAGAGGATGGATTCTGGGACTGCAGATTATAAACAACCAGCTGGTGAAATAGTGTTATGCCCAAGTTCATCAAACTCAATGAGATCACCAAGAAACAGAAGGTGGGGTAAGACCTAAGGTTATTTCATCTTGATGGGTTCAGAAATCACAAATGTCATAGATTTCTAATCCATGACACCAATGATCCCAAAACTGAGGCTGCATTTATATTTCAAAATTACATTCAAGGGGACTGGAGCAATAATGGGGAGAGCTCTTGCCTCACACATGGCCAACCCAGGTTTGATTGCTGACATCCCATAAGGTCTGAATACAGTTAGGAGTGACTCGTGAGTGCAGAACCAGAAGTTCTGAGCCCCACTGGATGAGACCCAAAAGCAAACCAACAAAACAACCAAACTACATTTCAAAATATCAATTAAATTCTTGCAAGATTATAATTTGAACTTATGTTTCTATCAAAAACAAAGCAATTTTTTCACATCCTAATGGGATATGAGGAAAGCAAGATTCAGGAACCTCCAAAGGGAGAGCAAGATACAGATCACAGGGGAGCAATGGTCCTTCACCATGCTCAGGGGCAGGGCACTCTTTCTCCCAAACCTCATCAGCACAGTGCTGTGAATCCTGGTGGGTTACTTGGGACCCAACAGTGGATGGATGATGTTTTCTTAGACCTTTAACACAGGGATATTTCTATCCTTAGTTGTGTGTTATTATAAAAGATTATAGAAGCAAATTTTGTATAAAACAATAGGATAACTGGTAGGTTGCTTGTCTAGCATGTGGCCAATTCCCAATATCCTGGGCCACAATTCCCAATATCCCATGTGGTTCTCTCTGAGCTTCTCTGGGTGTGAAGAGCCAGGAGTAAGGCTGACTGATGTGGCCCCAAAACTAAAGCAAACCAAAAAATAGTGGCTGTTTCTGAGCTAATCAGTGTATGGTCCTTCTCTTGAATCAGCTGAGAATTACAGAAACAGCTGAGAAGTGGGGGTTGGGGGTGCAGAGATGTCTGACTTTGCTGCCACTTTTGTTCCCAAGTACAACAACCTCCGCCAGCATATGATGCCTCATACCAGGAGCCCTGGACTCAAAACCCACCATTCAAGAGCAATTCCTGCTCTTCTTACTCTTTCCTTGTTGGGGTATTTGGCTCCTAAAGGTACTTTGATGATGGAAAGATGTGCAATGAATTTGAAAAACAGAGAGGTCTGGCCTTGGAAGGTTCAGAACTTTCAAGGGCCAGATAACTGCTGAATAGCTAGGAGGATTGGTGCCTGGGTCCCTTCTCCCTTCTCACTGACAGCTCTTGGCCAACTGACTTAAGCAGTTCTCATGAGCTCTGGAGTTTTATGCAGGTTGGTGGTGGTGGTGGTGGGGGGGGGAATCAATTCCTGAGCCTCACACATCCAAAGCAAATGCCCAACTATTGAACCCCAACCACACTCTCATTGTTCAAAGCTTTGGAAATACTACCGCAAATTGCTGAAAGACTATTAAGAGTGTGTTTGCTCTGCTTGTAACTTCAACTAAAAATCAAAACGGGGCTGGAGTAATAGCACAGCAGCAGGGTGTTTGCCTTGCACATAACTGATCTAGGATGAACCTCAGTTAGTTTCCTGGCGTCCCATATGGTCCCCCAAAGTCAGGGGTGATTTCTTAGTGCATAGCCAGGAGTAACCTCTGAGTGTCACTAGATGTGGTCCAAAATAAATAAAACAGAGGCCAGAATGATATAGTACAGCAGGTAAAGCAACCTTGTACATAGCCACCCTGGGTTCGATCTCCAGAATTCCCCAAGGACTGCCAGGAGGGATCTCTGAGTACAGAGCCAAGAGTAAGCCCTGAGTACTTTCAGGTGTGGCTCCCAAACCAAATTAATTCATTAAAATAAAAATAATATAGGTATAATATAATGTAGGTTAGATGGTCTCAAAGGTTCCTTTCCTGCCCAA
>PVKC010009880.1:0-26322 GCA_004027635.1 Crocidura indochinensis | reverse complement strand
AGAAAGAAAGAAAGAAAGAAAAGATGAAAGAAAAAGAAAAGAAGAATCAAATAATATTCACAGACTAAATAAACTCCTCCAAAATGCCCAGATTTTGACCAGAGAGCCTGACGGATTTCAGAAGATTTAAAACTTTTTAACAAAACTTCAGACATTCTATGTACTCTTGATATAATATTACATTATACAATGTAATTTATACATTACATTAGATTGCTCTGTCTTCCACATACTGAGCCATGGTTTAGCATTTGATAATTTAAAAATATGTAAAATGTTACTTTCCAAAGCAATCAAAAATGTTTTATTTAATTTTATATAAACTGAATCACCATGAAATATAGTTATAAAGATGGGCATGGCTGAGTTTTAGCCATACAATATACAACATCCACCACCAGTAAACATTTCGTGCCACCAATGTTCCAGGTTCCCTCCCTCCCTACCCTGTTGCTCTCCATTCTATCTGCTTCTATAGGACATATTTTTCTTCTCTCTCTCATTCTTTCTCCTTTTTATTTTAGGCACAGTACTTTGCAATATTGTTAATGAAGATATATCATTCATCAGTTCGTATCCGAGTCATGGCACCAAAAAGAAAAAAAAAAGAAAAAAGATATATCATTCATATCACTTTATCTCCTTACAACACTTAATTCTTCTCTAAAGTGATCATTTCCAGCTATCACTGTTATAGTGTTCCCTTCTCTGCCATAATTGAATTCCCCTGCTTTTCGTAGAGAGTTTCCTACCAGAACTGGTCCTCCTGACTCTCGTCTATATTGCTTTTGGATATTATTACCAAACCATATTTTTGTACATATCCCACAAATGAGTATGATCATTCTATGCCTATTCCTCTCCCTCTGACTCAATGGTTTAAAGGCACATAAAAAAATGCTCCACATCACTAATCATCAGGGAGATGCAAATCAAAACAATGATGAGGAACCATCTCACAACACAGAGACTGGCCCACATCACAAAGAACAAGAACAATCAGTGCTGGCGAGGATGTAGAGAAAAAGCAACTATTATTGACTGCTGGTGGGAATGCTGTCTAGACCAGTCTTTATGGAAAAAAATGGAGATTCCTCAAAAAACCTGGAAATTGAGCTACCATATGATCCAGCTATATCACTCCCAGGAATATACCCTAGGAACACAAAAATACAATCCAAAAATCCTTTCCTCACACTTATATTCATTGCAGCACTATTTACAATAACCAGACTCTGAAAACAACAAAGATGCCCTTCAAATAAATGAATGGCTATAGAAACTTGTGATACATACACAATAGAATGCTATGCAGTCGTCAAGAGATGAAGTCATGAAGTTTTCCTATATATGAATGTACATGAATCTATTATGCTGAGTGAAATACATCAGAAGGAGAGAGATAAACACAAAATAGTCTCAGTCATCTGAGTTTTGAGAAAAATTAAGGATATTATTGTAATAATGCCCAGAGACAATAGAGATGAGGGCAGGAAAAAAACGGCTCACAATATGAAGCTCACCACATAAAGTAGTGAGTGCAGTTAGGCAAATAACTACACTAACAACTATCATGACTATCTTAATGAATAAGAGAAGTAAAATGCTTGTCTCAAATACAGGCAGGGATTGGGAAAGAGTGGGGGGCTTTGCTGGTGGGAATGTTGCCCTGGTGAAAGGGGGTGTTCTGTTTATGACTGAAACCTAACTGCAATCATGTATGTATGTAATCATGGTGCTTACATAAAGATTTCACATAAAAATAAAAATAAAATAAAGCAAATGCCAAAAGTAGTTTGCACAATGTATTTTATAGCATTATTGCTGATAGGATTTCAAACATAACACTTTACCAACTTTTAGACTACCTCCTCTTCTGGGCCTTTAAATCAAGGAACAGTCATGCTTCCTGCCTGTCCTATACTTCTTTCCCCTTATGTGGCATGTTTCCTACTAATTTTCTTGTCTTTTGTTTCCATTGTGTTTGAGCATTCGTTATTCCAACATTATGTTTCTTTATATGCCTAATAAATGGGACCATTCAGTTAGACATTATCTCTTTAATCACAGTAACTGATCTGCTTGTTTATTTACTCAAATAACTTTCAGCGACTTTCCCCATCCAGTAAATTTTATTTCAAGGAATAGAAATCATTCAAAAGTTTCATTTCTTTAATGCCATGTTTAAGTTACGATAAGATTTACACTGAAATGTAGAATATCTCACTGCAATTATCCATGCATCATAGGTAAATTGACAATTGTAACAATTTTTAATTGCTATGGATACAAAATTTTCATAATTGGGATTCAGTCATCTAATGTACAACCAACCTTCATCAGTGTAACTTTCTTCCACCATCGATATTCCCCATTTCCTTTCTTCCCCACTCCATACCTGGGACAGGCATTCTATTTATCTCTCTCACTATCATTGTCATGATAGTTGTTAGTGCAGTTATTTTGGGGTAAGCTTCAAAACATGGATCACTAGGCCCAACTTTATTGTCTCTGGGTATTATTATCATACAGTCTTTTATTATTCCTTATTTTTCAGAGATAAGTGAAAATATTGTCTCTTTCCCTCTGACTCAATTCACTTGGCAGGATAGTCTTTATGTCAATACATAAATAGGCATATTACATCACTTCATTTTTCCTAAGAGATGCACAATATTCCATTGCATGGATACATAATAGTTTCTTTATACACTCATCTGTTGTTGAGCAGTTGACTACTGTAAATAGTTCTGCAATAAACATAGTAGTTCAAAAGGCATTTTTGTATTGTGTTTTTGTTTTTCTAGAGTATATCCTTAGAAGTTGTGTTGCTGTTTTATAGAGAGCTCAGTTTCCAGTTTGTTTGTTTGTTTTTTTGTTTTTTTTTTTTTGAGGAATATCCACAATTCTTTCCAGAAAAGTTAAACTAGATGGCATCCTATTGGTAGTGGATAAGAGTTCCTTTGTTACTGCTTCCATATTACCACTAGATGTTCTTATTCTTGTGATGTGTGCCAGTCTTTGTAGTGTGAAATGATCTTATTGTTTTGATTTGCATCTCCCTGATTACTATTGCTATGGAGCATTTTTCACAAGCCTCTTGGCCATCTTTATTTCTTCTATGAGGAAAATTCTGTACATTTCTTATTCGCGTATTTGATAGGGTTAGATATTGTTTCATATTTCATTCTGTCATTGCCTTGTATATCTTAGTAGTTCTTTATCTGTTAGTATTGGATAAGCAGTTTCTCACATTCTGTGAATGACTTATTTAACCTAGTCACCATTTCCTTTGAAGTACAGCTTCATCTTTCATTTTAATGTAGTCCCATTTGTTTAACTCTGCTTTCACTTGTTTGGACAGTAATGTTTCCTCCTTGTAGATGCCTTTAGTCTCAATGTCATGGAGTGTTTTTACCAATGTGTCTTACTATATTCCTTATGGTTTCAGGACTGATATCAAGGTCTTTAATCCATTTTTATTTGACCTTTGTGCATGGTGTTAGATGGTTGTCTAACTTTGCTTTTTAGCATGTGGATGATTAGTTGTCCCAACGCAGTTGATGAAGCAGATGTCCTTGCTTCCATTTGCATTTCTAGCTTTTTTTTTATCAAATATTTTATGTCTGAGGATCTTTTCCTGAATAAAATATTCTATTTCTTTGATCTTTGAGTCAGTTTATATACTAAAACCTTACTATTTTAATGACTATTGCTTTGTAATACAATTGAAAGTTGAAGAAATTGATGTCTCCCTCTTTATTTTGCTGAGGATTATTTTAGATACTTCTGATCATTTATTGTTCCACTTGAATTTCAGGAGTGTTTGATCCATTCAAACATTCAGAAATGTCATGTATATCTATAGAGGGGTTACATTAAATCTGCATGATTATTTGGGTAGTAGAGTCATGTTAATGATGTTAATCCTCCCAATCCATGAAGAAGATACATGTCTCCATTTTCTAGTGTCCTCTTTTATTTCTTCAAAAAGTGTTTATATATGTTTTGTATATCTGACTATATAGTTTTTTTTATATATAGGCCATCCTTTTTTTTAATTACAGTGTTACAACACGTGTAACATTATTTAATTTGACACCAAAGTATTTGAATTTCTGTGTTGATACTGTGAGTGGAATTTGACACCAAGGTATTTGAATTTCTGTGTTGATATTGCCTGAGTGAGAACTGAATTGTGTATTTTAAACCATACTTGCATCATGGAATGTATTCTACTTAGTCATAGTGAATGACTTTCTTGATAGGGTATTAGATCCTATTTGCTACAATTTTGTTGAAATTATAATTGCATCTGTGTTCATCAGAGATATTGGTCTGTAGTTCTCTTTTTTTGTGGCATCTCTGTCTGCTTTTAGTATCAGTGATGTTAGTTTCATAAAAATTATTTGGGAGTGTTTCTGTTTCTTAAGTTGACTGGGAGTGCTTGAAAAGAATTGGTTATATATCCTCTTGAAAGATTTAAAAGAATTAGTTAGTGAATCCATCTACACCTGGGCTTTTTATTGAGGGGTTTGTTTAGCGTTTTAATTTCCTCAATATAATAAGGGTTCAATAATTTATCCATTTATTCCATGATCTTTGTTTTACAGCATAGAATCTCTCAAATTAGTCTCTGATTATCCTTTACATTTCTAGAGAATCTATAAAATTAGAAATATTTCATTTCTAATTCAATTTTATTCTTTCTCTTTCTTTGTGAGTTTTGCAATTGTTTATTAATCATGGTTTTTTATTTTCTCAAAACCAACTCTTGCTTTCATTGTTTTCCAAGATTGTTTTTTAGATTTCAAATTCAATAATTTTTGCTCAAATCTTTATTATTTTCTTCTGTCTGCCTAGTTTGGTTCATCTTGTAGATCACTTCCAAATTTTATTAGCTGTGCTATTAAGTTATTTATGTAGCCCTCTCTTCCTTCCAGATGACTATATGCAAAACTATAATTTTCCTCATACCAACACTTTAGCCATGTCCAAAAAATCCACATAATCTGTGTCTTGGTTCTCAAATGCTTTCAGGAATCTTTTGATTTTTCTCTTTGATTTTATGTCTGACCCTCTGGTTCAGTAGTGAGTTGTTTAATGTACAGCTGTTAAGAATTTTCTTCTGTGTCTTTCTGTTACTCCTATTTCCTACAATTTATAACCTCTTTATTTAATTGAGTTATGTTTCATGGGCTAACATCTGGTCTATTTGGAAGAATGACCTAAGAATAATGTGTATTCAGTTTACTTGGATAGAAAACACATATATATTTACATATACACATAAATATGTATACATATATTTATATAATTGCCCTAGAATATAATGTACATATGCATAGTATATATGTATATAATGCATATGTATATATACTAGGTCAATATTTTCCAATTCTCCTTTCAGAGCTAGTGTGTATATATATACACACTAGCTCTGAAAGGATATATATATATATATATATATATATATATACACACTAGCTCTGAAAGGATATATATATATATATTTGAGGGGGTGTTGGGCCACACCTGGTGATGCTCAGGGGTTACTCCTGGCTATACACTCAGAAATTGCTCCTGTCTTGGGGAACCATATGGGACGCCAGGAGATGAAACCACGGTCCTCCCTAGACTATCGCTGTCACCGCTCTGGCCCTGAAAGTTAGTATATTCTTATTAGATTTCAGCCTGATCAACCTATCAAGTGGAAACAAGCAAGTGCTGAAGTCTACCAATATTATTGTCTTGCTATTGATATCTTCCTTCAAATTTGTCAGCAGTTATAAATATTTTGCTGGTCCCTCATTGGGTACATATATATTTAGGAGTGTGATTACTTTCTGCTGTTGTATATATTCTATATAATTATAAGATGTCTCTTTCCCTTATAATTTTTTAAAGTATAAAGTCTGTGTCATCTGATATTAGTGTAGTCAGTCCAACATTTGTAAGGGAGCTGTCTAATTGAATGACTGTCCCCAAAATTTGACTTTGAGTCTTTGTTCTGATTTGTAGGAAACAAATGTTGGATTCAGCTTTTGATCCTTTTGTCACTGTCTCTGAACTGGTGGATTTAATCCATTGATGTTGAGAGGGATCTTTGTCATGGGATTTGGTGTCATGTTTTATTAGGAGCTTGGTGTGTCTATTGGTTGTCTTAATACAGACCTCTCAATTTGTCCTTAAAGGCTGTTTCTGCATCTGTAAAGTTTCTGAGCTGCTGTTTATATGTGCAGTTGTGTATTGTTCATACAAACCTGAATGTAAGTCTAACTGGGTGATGTACTATTATCATATATCAATTATTGAGTTTTGTCACTATATCCCACTACTGCCTTTAGACCTTGTGGGTTTTTTGTGACAAATCTACTGTAAATCACAGAGATGCTTCTTTTAATGTAATTTTTTTATCTTGCTGCTTTTAGTATTCAATACTTATCTATGGGGTTCATCATTGTGACTAGCATGTGTATTGAAGTATTTTTCTTAATATCTGTTTTGGCTGTTAATCTTCAGACATGCAAGATTTCGTTGCATGCACTCTTTAGTCTTCAATTTTTTACTTTGATACTTTATGGGTGTTTTCTTCCTGAGTCTCTGGAATTCCTATGATTCTCATGTTGTTTCTGTTGAGTTTATAAAAGATTCCTGTTTTAAGAAGTTTACATTCTTTGAGGACTTTTTCCATTGGCTGGTCGTTTGATTTTAGGCTCTTTTCCAACTTCTTCTGTTGTAGATTTGTTATGCATCTCATGTTTCAGCTCACTGATTCTGTCTTCAGCTGTTGTTATTTTGTTGGATAGGCTTTCTGGTGAGGTTTTCATTTTGCTGATCAAGTTTTTCAGTCCTTTTATTTCAGTTTGAAGTTTTCTCATTTTTATTCTCATATTCTCTTTCTTCATTTATTTATTTTATTTAAATAACTTCTGTTGTGACCAAAAGCAAATAGCAAATTTTTCATAGTAATAGTTAAGGTACATAATGACAAAGAATCAGGGCCATCCCCACCAGTGGGGTTGTCCTCCCTCCACCCCTTTTCCCAGCATGTGTCCCATATCTCTAGCCTTTGCCCCCCCCAATCCCTGACTGCTAGTGTAACCATTCCCCACTGTGTATAGCTTGTTGTAGAAAAGGTATCAATTCTGTTGTTGTTGTTGACTTTGGGTTTGGTGTTTAAGTCTGATCATTTTTATTTTCACTCAATGTTCATATGGCTGTTTGGTCTTGGTAATATTCATTTTTATTTTTTCCCTCAAATCATGAAGCAGAACAAGATGATTCAAGTTGTATGGTTCTGCTGGAAGAAGACAAAAAAAGAAGAAGAAATAAAGAAAACCAGCAAACAACAGTTAAATAAAACAGTAACTACCAAAAAAGAAAAAAAGATACCCAGAAATAAAAATAATCAAATAATCACAAGAGTGAAAAAGAAAAATAAAGAGAAAAAGAAAAAAGAAATAAAAAGAAAACAAAATCCTTCCTTCCCCAATACTGTGCTTATGAAAAAAATGGGGGGAACACCAAACCCTGCCACTCTAGCATTCTATTTTCTTGTTTTATTTTGTTTTTGATATTATTTTCCTTCTCATTTTTCTTCCACTTTTTCTTTCTTTTTTACTCTTGTGGATATTATTTGGTGATTTTTGTTTTTAGTAGTTGATACCAAATTTTTCTTCCTTTTCCTTAACCTTTTTATCTCCAACAGAATAGCATAACTTGAATCATTCAGCCTCATAAATTGAGGGGAGAAAAGGATGTTACCTGGACCAGTCATATGAATATGTAGTGAAAATAAAAAATGACCAGATTGGAACACCAAACCCAGTCAAAGAGAACAGAATAGATACCCAATCTACAACAAGCTGTAAAGTGGGATACCAGTTACACTAGTATTCTGGGGATGGGGGGGTGGTGGTGGGTGTAAAGGAGGGAGATATGGGAGATATGCTGGGAAGGGAGTGGAGGGAGGACAACATTGATGGTGGGAATGCCCTTCATTCATTGTCACTATGTACCGTAAAAAATTCTGTGTAATGCAGTTCAGTCACAATACAAATAAAAAAGAAAAAAGAAAACAAAAAAAACAAAAAAGGAGTGCTTGTGTGGCAAGGTTTGGTGCTTCCTTTTATTTATTTATTGCTTGATGCATAGGCACAGTAAATATCTTATTGTTGCATATTCAATTATTTCCATGTTTTCTTGAGTTCTATGAACATCCTCCATATTTCTTCTCTAAAGTTTTTATTTGAGAGACTTCCTAAGTAGTTGCCACTTTACAGGTCATTAGAGTTACCATGTTCACTCTCTAAACAAGGTGAACGTCTAAGTGTTTTTGATGAACACTTTCAATAAACGATGAACACTTTTTTCCTATGACTATTGATAATACATCATTGAAAAACATCAGCTCATTTCCATTACTTTCATAAACTTTTTTGATTTTTTGTTGATCGTTGTTAAAGAAAAACATGCCTTATGATGGACCTGGATGGAGATGAGGGCCTTAGTCCGCCATCCCAGGACACGTGGCTTAAGCCCCACTTACCAGCGGTCTGGAGGTTCATGAGAGCTGCTGATAGAAATCTCACTCATAGGCAGGCTTCATGAGAGATAACATCTTTATTCAGCCCTAGCCATCAGATGTGGCTCCTACCATCTAAGTTAGCCCTGCACCTTCTTTCATCCGTGTCATCTCCGACCTACATGTTGGCCAGGATCCAAAAGGCAAAAGGGGCCAGAAAGCCTGAGACCCCAGATCTAAATACCCTTCCAAGATCCCTCCCAGGAAATGGGCGGGATTTGCAGGTAAAGTAAACGTAATATCCTGTTCCCAAAGCCCAGCCCAGGAATGGGCAGGGCTCAGGTAAGTTACCTGTGATCCTGGGTGAGGCAACAGTTGTGAGTTTTATATATTTTGACTAGAAGCTGATACACTGAGTGCAAATATCTTCACCCATTCAGATGGGTGTCTCAATTTCAGCCCATGCTTTTTTTGTCATGAAGAAAACAGTAATTTCTTCCTTCATATTGTCACTGTTATGTGTTTTCTATGTCAATCCCAGTGTTCAATAACTAGCAAAAGTGTAGGACAAGGAGTCGAATGAATATGGAAGCATTCCTCTGGCTCCCCGCCTTGGGCTCTATCAGTTCACGTGGTCAGATCCGATGTGGCATATGGGTGCCAACTTTGCAGTTACCTCCAGTACCGCTATTTTTATCTTCCTAATTTTTTATTAATACACTATAATTTAGAAGGTTATGCATAATTGAGTTTGATGCATAGAATATTTCAACATCAATCCTATGCTTGTGCCCACTTCCTTTCATCAACATTACAAGCTACCCTACTATTCCTCAGACCTCTACTTCATTGCCACAATCTTTTTGTTTACTTTTTGGCCACACAAAGTGGTGCTAAAGGCTTATTCTTGACTTTACACTTAGGTATTGCTCCTGGTGGACAATATAGGATGCTGAGGAGCAAATCTGGGTTGGCCATGTTCAAGGCAAACTACTTACTATATTCCTTACCCCAAAAGGCATTTTTTTTTAAGTTTTGTTGATGTAACTTAAATGAAATGCTTTAAATATTGTTCCAGTGATTCAAATATAAAGATGTACTATATTTTTATACCAGCAATGTATTCAGTATCCATTCATCCTGAACATGTTATCATCCATATACATCCTAATTATCACTTTCCTTGAGAAGATTTAAAGAAGCTCTATAATGTAACCAAACAAAAGCTAGTTCAGCATCATCCCTCTATTATTTTCTGTTAACATTCTAGGGACCAAGGTAATCTGTTTTGATACCTAATAGATTCTGTTATTCTATATCCTATAGTTAAACGAGAGTTTCGAGTACTTAACTTTTTTTTTCTGATGAAATTCATTGAACATGATATCCTCCCATTCATTATACCTCTATACTTGAATATTAGCTCAGTTTTTTGGCACACAATTTGTGCCAAAAACCCCGAACTAGGCTTATCCTCAGGTCATACAGGTTATTTATTTGTTGTGCACTCAGAATCAAATACACATAGTCTCAGGTTGTCTTCTGCGGTCTGCTTAAGGGGGACAATGCTTCAGCTCAGTCCACAAGTGGTGGCTGAACTGAACTGGATGCCACTGAACTATTTAACTCACAAAATTCTGCACTTTGTTTGAGACCGACAACAGTAATGATGATATCTGCAAACTCAGTGATGATTACAATGTCTATGCTGATCCCCTCACAGCAGATACAGCTGAAGTTCTGTTTGGACATAAAGATGGTGAAAAGGAAGAATCCAGTTTTGAAGTATTTTAACCTTTGTGATTTAGCTTAGCTACCTGTAAAGCTATGGTTTTCAGCACTTTTGAAGCTTTATTCCGAGATTTAATCTCAAATGAAATTTACCTGATATTGACGATGAACACTTTTTCCCTATGACCATTGATAATTCATCATTTGAAGAATATCAGCTCATTCCATTACTTTTATGAATTGTTTTAGATTTTTGTTGTTGATTTTGTGATTTTCATATATTTTGACTAGTAAGCTTATATACCAAGTGAAAATATCTTCACCCATTCAGATGGGTGTCTTAGTTTCAGCCCATGCTTCTTTTGTCATGCAAAAAACAGTAATTTATTGCTTCATATATTTCTATCACAGTGAATAAGCCTAGTTCAGTATATAATAATCTTAATAAATAAACTGTCAACAAATAAATAAAGCAAAGGTCCTTTTGCAATGTCTAATTAGCAGAAACAAAGCCAAAGCCCACATTTTCCACTCAGAAACATTTTGTGACTATGATTATTTCTATTATAATTAAGTTACAAAAATGGATGTTTATTTTAAAATATATTTTATCTGCTGTTTTTTACTTGATATCAAAGCAATTTGTTTTTGTTTTGGCTTGTTTTGGGGTTCATATATGGCAGCTAGGGGCTACTCCTGGCTCTACACTCAGAAATCATTCCTGGCAAGCTTGAGGGACCATATGGGATGCCGGGATTTGAACCACTGTCCTTCTGCATTCAAGACAAACTCCTTACCGCTGTGCTATCTCTCTGGTCCTGCAGTTTGTTATGATAAAGATAATACCTGCTAAAATTTAAACTAGTGACTCCATATCAATTAATTTGGGGTAAGACAGTCTTAAATAATATATGCATTTCTACATATGTATAAGATGATATCAAAGTCCATTAAAGTTCTGACGTTTACAGTTTCCTAGTACATTGTTTTTTCTATTATGTCGGTTTCAAAAATATTCCCTGATTTCTTCATTATTAGTTCACTAGTAATATATTCAGAGCCTGCTCTGTAAGCAGGTAAATGTATATTTATGTTATATAAAATTAAAAATTCATACATTTTGTCACAGAAAACTATAACACAGGTCACAATACTAAAAAGATAATACATAGTTGTTATTTTTTTCTGAAACCCATAGTGCTCAGACTTCCCTAGCTAAGTTATTTATACCGAAGTCTGAAATATGATTTTATTGCAGAATGAGAATATCTAAAATCTTCAATGTTTGTTTACATTTATATAACCCAATCGTCCCTCTGAAGTAGATAAGAAAGCTCTAAGAAGTAAAATCCACTGCTCTAGGAGGGAATGTAAGTGATTTCAAACTTGCAACTTCAACTGTGCTGCAAGTAAATGATTCTGCCTAATGCTCTCCCCATGACCACAACTTATTTGGGGTGCCCTTGCTGACTCAGTTTGCATGAATGAACCATAAAGAAACTTTTGATCACTCTACTATTACTATGTGCATTTGCAAAAAAACATTCAGGGAAATTCTCAACATAATTTCAAAAACAACTCAAGGATTCAACACCAATTAAAAATGACAGTTTCTGACTAGATCAGATGCATAAAAAGGTAGAAAATAAGATTGGCACAAAGTAAAAAGATAATGCAAGTAAAGACTTGGAAAGAAAGGAGTCAATATATTCAGAGTTTATTCCTAGTTGTCCCACATCAAGAACCAATTCTTCCCACTGGGCTGCATAAAAGAAAAAAAATGCTGCCAGCTCTGTGCTTAATGACCTCAGAACTGGGAGCTCAGCAGGAGAGGAACTAGAGCAGTTCTTATACCATAGCAAAAGAATTCTTCTTTAGGAAAGGCAACCATGATACAGAGTGTACATTAGCATAGATTTTTTTATTAATAAGAATATTTTGAATACTTAACAGCCATGCCCACTTACAAATGTTTCAGAAATTCTGTTTGTTTTTTTGTTTAAAAATGGTCAATCTTTGCCTATATAATCTTATTTGAAGCTATTTGTAGACTTCCAACTTGAGTAAAGAAACTTTTTTTAAGCCTTTGACAATAAAATAGTTAATTTAATTAAGACAGGAAAGATTTACAAAGATTCCACAAGACTTCATACTGAAAAAGTCTTAAAATACGGTCTTAAGAGATGATCAGTTTAGAGCTCAAACTATATTGACAAATAGTTACCAGGAAAATATTTTACAGGGTAATGTACAGTAAAACAGCACCGCTATTCTTTTTTTTTGGGGGGGGGTCACACCCGGCAGTGCTCAGGGGTTACTCCTGGCTCCATGCTCAGAAATTGCTCCTGGCAGGCATGGGGGACCCTATGGGGCACAGGGATTCGAACCGATGACCTTTTGCATGAAAGGCAAACGTCTTACCTCCATGCTATTTCCAGGGCCCCTACAGCACCGCTATTCTTAACTTTAGGTGATAAATTATGGATTCTAAAATTCTTAACTTTAGGTGATAAATTGTGGATTCTAAAATTCCCATATTTTCTATGGGAAGCATAAATGGATGAAAAAATCATCTGGCAAAAATTTGTGGAAATCATTTCCATAATGTGCAGTATCTATTCAATGTCTATTTTTAACCTCTACTGATGTTAATATTAACCTCCAATAGCTTTAAATATAACTGAGCCTCTCAAATACACTTGCATTTCTGCAGGTTAAATAGTTTTAGGTTGTATGATCTACAAATTTACTAAGTTGAGATACCGGTGTCTTTTGTCATTAAGTAGAACTTTAACGATAAATTTGGTGGTAAGCTAAATGTCAGCATAGTTTTGAGTACAGAGATAAATGCTTAATTTTAGAAATCAGGAAAGCTATCAATACGATTGGTATGTAGTCCAGATTTTTGTTCTCAATTTTTAACTTGACCATTAAATGATGAGCCCAATATTCAAGCTGTCACATGTTAATAATTCACTAACCCTATTTTATAGTTTTCCTGGATAAAAGTCTAGAGATTTCTGAACCACCTTTGTGCTGGGGTTGGTGGCAGAGGAGAAGTATAAACTTAAATTCTTGTTAATGGAAAGTGAAAGGGATTATTGAACATTATTTGCAGTTTCAAGCATTTAAAAAAAAACATGAAACCTACAAATCTAAATGAATTTTTGTCCATACAAATTTTTTTCTGGTGTGATGCAAACAAAACTATAACCTACTTGTTCATGGTAAAATTTTGAGGTGAAAGAAGGATGTTCCTGCATCACCACCTGGAATTAAATAATCTTCTTTAAGCAATACCCATTTTAGATTCTTAGATAAGATTAAAAAAAAGAAATATTTCCTTTTTTGGAGACATCACATACATGTCAGTTTTGGATTTGCTGTTTCTAGCACAGTTTAAATTAATATCTTATATAAGTCAATGTATCTATTTAAATGTTCAACTCTCTAGCCTAGCCAGGAAAATTTCTCCCCAAAATAAAATAACTACATCCTAAGTGTTAATCAGTTTATAGGGCCAATGCAGGGTAATTGAAGGAATTCCTCTCCCTGGGAGTTACATTAGTCTTCTTCTCTTCAGCCTTTAATTGAGAATTACTAACTTAATAGGCAGCCCATATGTGAGCATGTAAGGTTGTGCCGACCTTGTCAGAAGGTAATAGTCAACTTCTGTTCTTCCAGTGCATTCAAGAGCTGCTACGTTTCTCTAAGCTGATGACTGAGAAAAAAATGGGTTGAGGCTAATGACAAGAGATACTTAATCCATTCCCAATTTAAATATAGGACAAAAGGAACTAGATTACATGCAGGATGGCAGCGCCAAGGACAAAAGAGATGGGCAGCCAGGGACATGAAAAGCCAAGAAGAAATTAAATATAAAAATTGCAGATTAGGAATGTTTCAGGAGAAAATGATACAAGAGGTTATGAAGTAGCTCTCTCTCTCTTCTCTCTCTCTCTCTCTCTCTCTCTCTCTCTCTCTCTCTCTCTCGTGCATGCGCGCTGGTTGTAAGGGAGGAAGGTGACCTAGAGTCAAGCTTGAGAGTGACCTCTGATCATGGGGATATGGCACTTTTCTTTATGCTATCCTGTCCACATCTATGAAGTGATGTCTCCAAAACTTTAACCTCAAGGAGAATTCTCAGAGAAATTTTTCTACAGGTTCCACCCAGTACATTAGAACTTCCAAGTTTTTTTTCCCATCTGTTTGAAAGTGTATCACAATGTATTGTGTATTATATCTTAGAGCTTGTTTTTTACTTTCCTCAGATCTTCATATTGTCAATTATGTATACTTTAATATTAACACTATTAATTCTTATGATTTAAGGTTTATTACAATTCCTACTCCGTGGTACAACAATATTTAAATAACAAGAAACAAATTAATAATCAGTAATCTGTGGTTCAGTTTCAAAATTACTGATTAAGTTATACCTTGATCCACAGTAGAGATTTCATTAGAAATAGGACAATATATAGTAGAAATTACAAGCATTTATAAACTCTCCCTAAGAAAATAATGTTTACTTCATACCTTAATACTTCCTAGTAGATATCCAAATTAATTAAAGGATATCCAATGCCCAACTAAGCCAAAATCCAAGCTAGCCAAACATAATCCCACCTTATAAAAAACTAACTGCGTACTTGAGATAATTCGCTATGAAAATTTTACAGTCCTATTTGTATTCTTAAAACATTTAAGAGTTGAACAATTATATTTACCTTTATGTTTTGATAACTATTGCTTTAACATTTTTAATCTGGGTAACATATACATAAACATATATATGTATATTATATGTTTTTAGTTCAAATTAAATGCATATAGAAAGTAGAATAAAGATCTCATTGACTGTAAATTGTTTTAGTAATCAGAAAGGAGCATATATTTTATTCACATTGAAAATTTTTGGGCCCTATGTAATTGAAGGTAAATAGAAACTTAGAAAAGCCATATGAATGCAACACATAGATACGGTTTTTTAGACACATGTAAGTGTGTATTGGAATAGTGACACTCTTTAGGAAAGATGGTAAATAAGCTTGCCAATGAGGATTCTTATAGAAGTAAAACATAATTAAGAGGGTCTCATTAAAATTCAGAGTAGTCACAGCTTCTGTTTCTAAAGATAAATCCCTCTGGAAAAATCATTTATCTGCAAACGACTATGTTCATCAACCATGAGATAAATTTGTTTCATGGTCAAGTTAAAACTAAAAGCAATACAAATCAAAATGTAATCATAGCAATAAATATGATATATTTCCTCTAATATGACTGAATTTAAAAATAGTTCCTTTGAAGTATACTTACAGAAGCACAGAAACAATATATTGAAATGTGCCTCTATATTACAGAAAATACTTTGTTGGTGGAAGTGCTCTAAAAATAGATCAGAAAAAAAGTGTAAAGCAAGTCAGTAGAAATAAACAAAATAATCTGACTTTGTGGACCTTGGACTAAGATAGGTATTTGCCACTTTTAGAGGACTATGTCATATTTCTCTGACTTGTCACTGGTTTGTTGAACATTCTATGAATTGACATTTACCACATTCGAAGAATCAAAAGAATAAGCCAAGCTATATGTTCTACCGTATTTTTTCCTCAATTTCAGTGTTCTTCAAACACTTATGAGAATGTTTTCTCTATGCCTCATTGAGACTAATTCTGTGTGGATTGCTAAACATTTCTCCAGGCAATTGGAGTAATGTGTGTCTGGGGATGACTCAGAGGGACTCTACTCAGTCTCTTAAAAAGAGTTAATTATACACTTGTGAAAAGATAATTACTTTCATAGACTTACAAACTATAAGGTTTTGGGGATTCTGATATTCAAGGAGTCCATACTCTTTCTGATTCATGAATCTCTTTCAGGTACAAGAAAATTAATACTTCTCAAGAGATTAAACATGCCTAGAGACAGTTGTAAAAGAATGTGATATCTTGTATTATAGTTACAATTATTTCTCTTCAGTCTCAGAGAATAAAATGCACTTAGTATTTCTAACAGGGTCTCTCAAATATACTCACAAATTAGTTTATAATGGATGCAAAATACTCTTACATTTCTTTGCAGAAATGAAATTTGCTTTTAAAATCATATAACTAAATCATAATAGTGTCTTTTAAATATGATAGATTATTCCAACAGGTTCTGGCCATAAAGTCTATTTATACCATACAATGGCTATTCATAATTAAGGCACATTTAATCTTATACATTTTTATTAAAAATTACTCTTATTAAAGTATTTTGATCTACAGTAATGCTAATCATGGGTTCATATGTATATGATTCCAATACAACACTTTTCACCAGTGTAACAATCTTTTTTTTCCAAGACCCTTAATGTCCCTTCTTTACAATCATCCTTCACCACTTCTTCAGTCCTGGAAAACTAATTTCTGTGTATCAGTTAATGTATTCTGTTACTTTGGTTCTTTATCACTAGCTAGCTCTATATCTTTTAAGCTTCACTTATGCATCTGCAAGAGATAATTCTGTAGCTATCTGTTTCTAGCTGAATGACTTCACTCAGAATGGTTATCCACATTGTGGCAGATTGCACGGTTTTGTCTATTCATAGAGCTGCATTATATTCCATTATGTGTAAGTGTACCACAGAATCTTAATCCATTCATCTGTAGTTGAGCATTTGGATTTTTTCATATTATTTATGTATCAAAATATAACTTATTAGTTTTAATTTTAATCAATTATTTTCCTATTTTTTGGGGGGTCACACCCAGATGTGCTCAGGGATTATTCCTGGCTCCATGATCAGAAATTGCTCCTGGCAGGCACGGGGGACCATATGGGGCACTGGGATTCAAACTGATGACCTTTTGCATGAAAGGCAAATGCCTTACCTCCATGCTATCTCCCGGGACAATCAATTATTTTATAATGATAATCAAATATTTTATAAAAATAACAGTTATTTTTATAATTTTGGATATTATCTGAAACATAAAGTAGAAAAATGAAAATTCTTTTTAAAATTTATATTTTTTCTTGTTAAAGTTTTCAAAAGGTGCTATCTATATCAACTTGTGTGTAATATAGCTAATATCAGCTAATATCAGATTAATAAGATGATATAGGGTAATATTTATAGATTATTATAAGGAAGTACCTTAGGGATACATAAGCTGTAAAGTCCCAAGTTCTGCCTCTGCAGGTTTGATTCCCGGCATCCCATATGCCACGTAGTCCCCTGAACCTGCCTAGAGCAATTTCTGAGCACAGAGCCAGTAGTGACCCCAAGAACCTCTGGTGTAACCCAAAGTCCCACTTCCACAGACACATAGACCATTTTTTTATTTAAAAAAAGATTGCATCTTGGTTCTTTTGGAATGTTTTGTACATGTTTGCTAGGTGTATTTGGTCTTTAAAGTTATTCACCTCCACTGCTTGCTACTATTTTCTGCTAAATGATCTATTCAATGTTAAAATCAGTATGTTGAAATACTTTACTATAATTGCATCACAATCTATTTTTCTCTTAAGTCATAATGACACATGATTTAAAAATTCAAGTTACACTACAATTGGTATGCAGTTGGCACATTTGTTTGGTGATGTGAAGTCTTAAGTTTCAATTTTGTGGTGGCGCTGGAGGTAAGGTGCCTGCCTGCCTTGCCTGCGCTAGCCTAGGACGGACCGCGGTTCGATCCCCCAGTTTCCCATATGGTCCCCCAAGCCAGGAGCGACTTCTGAGCGCATAGCCAGAAGTAACCCCTGAGCGGCACTGGGTGTGGCCCAAAAACCAAAAAAAAAAAAGTTTCATTTTTGTCTCTGGTAAATGTGTAAAACTTATTTGATCATTGAGTATATTTATACTGCTCCCATTAATTAATTAATTAATTTTTTTGGTCACACCCGGCAGTGCTCAGGGGTTACTCCTGGCTCCATGCTCAGAAATTGCTCCTGGCAGGCACGGGAGACCATATGGGGCACCAGGATTCGAACCGATGACCTTTTGCATGAAAGGCAAACGCCTTACCTCCATGCTATCTCCCGGGCCCCCTATTAATTTATTGATAAGTCTAAGTATAAATGAGTAGTTGATTCCCTTTCCAAAGACAACACATCCTATGTTAAGTAAAATTGCATTTCTGTGTTGCTTGCAACCCTATTCATAATAGCCAGAATCACAAAACAACCCAAGTTTTTTCCAAGTACCTGAAAACAGATGAATGGATAAAGAAATTATGGTGCATCTACACAACAGAACATTAAACTGCTGTAAGGAAAAATACAGTTATGAAATCTCTCACACATGTTTAGATATGAATAGGATTATGGTGTGGAAAATGAGTCAGAGAGAGGGGTAGACACACAATAATCATACTCATTTTGGGGATATGCAAAAATGATAGCATGATAATGATATCTAGATACAACAGAGATGAGTACCAGAAATACCAGACTATGGTAGGAATCTTGCCACAAATAGAAAGGAAGTTAGGACACAGAAAGGGACCACTATGACAATAATAGTTGGAAATGATTACTCTAGATTACAAGTGGATACTACCAGGAGATACAGTAATATGCATGATGCCCCATCAGTAACAATATTGAAAGCCTCAGTCTCTAAAAAGAAAAAAATGAAGAGATAGATAAACCAAAGAGAGAAAAAGAGAGAAGAAAAATGTCTACCACAGAGACAAATAAAGGAGAGAATATGGGGGAGGGCAGAAGGAAAATGGGGGCATTAGTAATGGAAAATGTGTACTAGTGGTGAATCTTATACATTGTATGACTTAAACTCAATCACAGTAAACTTTGTAATTGTGAAAAAAACTATTATGCACAAACTTGTAACTACAGGGTTTAAATAAAGTAATTAAAATTTTAAGCAGGTTCATTGAAAATTAATCAGAAGATTTAATTTTGATACATAAAAAAATTTAAGTAAGAAGGCTTCCAAATGGGGCCGGAGAGCAAGCATGGAGGCAGGGTGTTTGCCTTGCATACAGAAGGACGGTGGTTTGAGTCCCAGCATCCCACCCCGAGCTTGCCAGGAGCGATTTCTGAGCCTAGAGCCAGGAACACCCCCTGAGCGCTGCCGGATGTGACCCAAAAACCAAAAACCAAAAAATAAATAAATAAATAAAATAAGAAGAAGGCTTCCAGAAGCCGAACACATAGCACATAGGTAGGGCGTTTACCTTGCAAGTAGCCCTATGATTGGGTCGAATCCTGGTTCCAGATGGTCAACCATGTCTGCCAGGAGCGATTTCTGAGCACAGAACCAGAAGTAACCCCTGAGCACAGCTGAATGTGGCAAAAAAAAAAAAAAAAAAAAAAAAAAAAAAAAAAAAAAAAAAAAAAAAAAAAAAAAAAAAAAAAAAAAAAAAACAACCTTCCAAAGTATCTTCTTTGTTAGATCCCTAGCAAAAATAAAAATAATTAGTATTGATCACTAATTATTTTAGTGACGCAAATTAGTTTTTGACTGATAGAGATTTACTTAAAAAATGTGAGGGAGATTGTGGCAATATATCAGCAGGTTGAGCACTTTCTTGTCTAGGAGTCTACTAAGGTTCAATCACCAGCACCACATATAGTACCCTGAGCCTACCAAGAGTGACCTCTGAGCACAGAATTAGTAGTAATTCTCGATCACTATCCATTGTGACAAAAATAATATAAAAAATAAAACAAATATATGAAGTGAGATTATGCATTTAAAAGAGAACATGGACTTGAAAAGCAAACCTTGAGTACTTTTGGGAGAGATGAGTTTCCCCAAATTGTCTTGGCCTTGAGTTCTCTGCATATATAAAGTTGATTCATATATTGATAAGATAAAGCATTGGACTTTTCATAATTTTTATTATCTAATTATGACCTTTAGACTGTTCTGTAGCTTCTACTTTTCTGAGAGCTATGCCCTTATCTGGTGTGGGGTTGCCACTGGGATTTCTATATCTGGGAGATGTTTCTGCTTCTCCATATCCAAGGAGCTCAGGTTTAATTCTCAAAGACCAGTATTCTTCATGCCTTTTTATTACTTCAGGGCTAGGCAATTTCTTCTTAAGTTTTATTATTTTCTAAAAACCCCAAACCCTACCACTCCAGCATTCCTTTTTCTGGTTTTGTTTTGTTTTATTTTTTGTCTGTTTTGGATATTTTCCTTCTCTATTTTATTCTGCTTATTTTTCACTCTTGTGGATATTATTCGGTGATTTTTAATTTCATTTTATTTAGTAGTTGATACCAAATTTTTCTTCTCTTTTCCTTAACCTTTTTATCTCAAACAGAATAACATAACTTGAATCATTCAGTCTCATAAATTGTGGGGAGAAAAGGATGTTACCAGGACCAGTCATATGAATATGTAGTGTAAATAAAAAATGACCAGAGTGGAACACCAAACAAAATAGATACCCAACCTACAACAAGCTATAAAGTGGAGACCAGTTACACTAGTATACTGGGGAGGGGGTGGTGGTGATAAAAGAGGCAGATATGGGAGACATGCTGGCAAGAGGAGTGGAGGGAGGACAACATTGATGGTGGGAATGCCCTTCATTCATTGTCACTATGTACCGTAAATACTTCTGTGTAATGAACTTCAGTCACAATAAAAATTAAAAAAAAAGTTCATTACCAGAGTCCTCCTACCTACCTAAAACATTTCCTTTCTTGATGTTTAACTCCCTTAGCTCTTAAAGTGGGTGAAGATTTATCTTCTGCAATTTCTTAGTGCTGACAAATGAGTAGATATCCTTCCTACATAAAGGACTAAAATTTCATGCTAATTTCATCCTATTTAATGAAGTCTAGGCTATTCTAATTTATTTTTAGTCTACTTCTGTAACTTCTTCATGCTAACAAATGGGCATGTATCTTATTTACATAGAGATGTTAAAACGTTTTGCTGATTTTATAATACATGAATCCCATCCAGTCAATTTTAATTATAAAAATTCTGATAGTTAAGTTAAAAAATAATGAACAATAAAAAAGTGACATTACACATAAAGAAATATAGCTCACAATTTTAGTCTCACAGTTTTATTTTAGCATATTCTATAACACAAAAAAAATCATTAGGTTTTTTAACTCCTCTAATCAAATTAGAATTCAAAATTAAATAATGCTTTTATTTTAGTAATAAATATAGGAGTGAAATGACTTAAATTCATATACCAGTGAATGTCTAAATAATGTGTTTCTTTTTTGGTTGGTTACACCTGGCAACACTGAGGGGTTACCCCTGGCTCTGAGCTCAGAAAGAATCGCTCAGGGCAGACTCGGGGTGGGGGTGGGACCAAATGGATGCAGGGGATGGAGCCAGGGTCCATCTTGGGTTGACCACATAGAAGGCAAACTCCCTACTGCAGTGTTATAATACTGGCCCCAAAATTCATTTCAAAATGTTTGTCTATGTATAACACTCAAAGAGATTTTATCAATACTTAAATGATATTCAGTTTATGAATGGAAAATGTATCTTTTTCAGCTTTACTCAGACTATTAAAGGACACTTTCTTATGAAAGATTAACACAATATGCATCCTGGGTTCAAAAAAATTTAATCTGTAGCTATCCTTAGCAAATAATGAAAGCCATCTGGACTTATTGATGTGGAGATTTAAAGTGATTGATCCTTCAGTTGAGAATCTTTTATGAAACATGATATTAAACAAGATGACATTAAGCATTCTGAAGTTCATCAAAACTACACATCAAATGTGTTACTAGCTGCTCATTTTCCTTCATATTTATGTAAAGTGCCTTCACTGACAGAACAAAATAGAAATAGAAGCTTTTAAAATATTCAAAATTAATGTATTGATCAAAATTCCACATCTGGTTTATTTTGTTACAATGAGTATTTTTGTTATGCATGAGATCTTTGATTTCCTGCCAACTGCCATCTGCAGGTAAGTAGTTATTGATAGAATAATAATTATTAATGTTATCAGAACACACTTTTCAAAAGAGCAAATTATTCTAGAAGAAAATTAGCAATGGTTTTGAATATAAATTTACAAGATTTTAAAAACATTTTCTTATTATCTCCATTTTTAAAAAAGTCTTTCACCAGACCAGTGAAATAATAACTGATTAGCACAACATAGTTCATAATCAGCAGAGCTTTTCTTAGCTTATAAATAAAATGCTAATTCTCTCAGAAGTTCTATCATTTGATCAAAGCTGGGAAATTGGTGGACTGAAAGAAAATTTATTTTTTTATGTTTTAAATTTTACTTTGAATATTTCCCATCTTAACGTGCATGTTTTAAGGAATAACTCAGAGACAAAAACATTAATAAGTGACCAGTAAGTGCTTATTTTTATTTTTTTCTGTTTTGTATAAAAGACCATAAATTAAGGACATTTCTTGCACACATAACTATATTTAATTGCATTATCAACATGGACCTATTTATAAATCTCTGGCATCAAACTAAGCTCTGATCACAGTGGTTAAAGGTAACTCCCAAGACTGGAGCAGTGGCGCAAGCCATAAGATGCCTGCCTTGCACTCGCTAGCCTAGTACTGGCCACAGTTCAATTCCCTGTGTTCCATATGTCCCCCAAGCCAGGAGCAATTTCTGAGCACATAACCAGGAGTAACCCCTGAGTGTCACTGTGTGTGGCCCAAAGAGCCAAAATTATTACTGTATAATGGTCTAAAACGGATGAATTTCTGATATTCAGTTTTTATGCTAACAATTACCTATAATCTTACCATATTGCGAATATAATTCTTTCTTAATATAACTCCCGTATTGTGTTCATGTAGTTCATATGATGAGGGGGAAGGAGAGAAATGAAGCATATCTGTAATCTCAAATTATTGTCTCAAAAATGATCAGTATTTTCCATAACACTGACAAGATTTTGTTGGAAAATCCTATCTAGTTAAAAGTACTTTCATTTTAGGGGGCCGGGTGGTGCCGCTGGAGGTAAGGTGCCTGCGCTAACCTAGGACGGACCACGGTTCGATCCCCCGGTTCCCCATATGGTCCCCCGTTCCTGCCAGGAGCGACTTCTGAGCGAATAGCCAGGAGTAACCCCTGAGCGTCACCGGGTGTCGCCCAAAAACCAAAAAAATGGGGCCCGGGAGATAGCATGGAAGGTAAGGCGTTTGCCTTTCATGCAAAAGGTCATCGGTTCGAATCCCGGTGCCCCATATGGTCCCCCGTGCCTGCCAGGAGCAATTTCTGAGCATGGAGCCAGGAGTAACCCCTGAGCACTGCCGGGTGTGATCCAAAAACCAAATATATATATATTAAAAAATATTAAAAAAATTACTTTCATTTTAAAGAAGAGGAATCTTACTTGTATGAATTTAATGATTTCTGCCATAAAGCATAAACAAGTTAATATAAAAAGACACTATAATTTATTTAGATAATTCTAAAAATTTAGTAGCAGTGTGAATAAACAAAATAAATACATATGGAAAATATACAGCTAATTTTAGTTTTTATTTTATTCTTTAAATAATTTTTATTTTGATCAAAGTGTATTACAAATATTTCACAGTAATATTTTAGGTATATAGTGATATTGAAAAAGGGGCATTCCCACCACCAATGTTGTCCTCTTTCCACCCCTGTTCCCAGCATGCATTCCATAGCCCCCTCTTTTGCTCCCTGGGCTGCTAGTATAAGTGGTCCCCTCTGTGTCTAGCTTGTTATAGATTGGGTATTGATTCTGTTGTCATTGGCTTTGAATTTGGTGTTGAAGTATGATCATTTTATATTTCTATTCAATATTCATACGATTGTTTGGTCTTGGTACACTCCATTATTTCTCCCTCAATTTGTGAGGCAGAACAAGAGGTTCAAGTTATATGGTTCTGTTAGAAAGAGAAAAAAAAAAAAGGAGAAGCAAAAATCAAACAAGCAAAAACAAAACCAAACAATCAAACCAGGAAGAATCCTTAGAGAGGCTCTAAATACCAATTTAAGAAAAGGAAGGGAAAAAGGAAGAAAAACAACAAGAATACAAAAAAATCAAACAAAAAACCCTAGAAGCACAACAGTAATAAGCACCCCAGCAAAAAAAGAAAACAACCAAACAATAACCTCTGTCCTGAGATAAAAACAAAACAAAGCACAAATAAAAATCCCAAATAAAAACAAAATCAAAAAAACAAGCAACAACAATAATAACAAAAAATTAATTTGTGCTTTTTTTCCACATAGGCACAGTAAATATTGGGGAGATTAGAAAGGAAAGTTCCCTTGGTCTAAGAGATGCAAGGTTTCTCCATCCTTGAAGTGTACTGCCATGGAAATAGCTACAGGCTCTGTACATGCTCTTATTCTCTCCCTTAAGTCCTTTTGTGATGTCTAGAAAACTTTCTATTCAGTCATGGATGATAAAAGCAGGCCTCTGCAACTAGAGATCTTGGTATTTGCACAGGTCGTAGGATGGACCCTGGGATGGAGTCTTTCTTTACGGTTCTAGAAGTTCTGTTCCATCACTGTTGTTTTAATCAGTCTTCTGTTGTTGGTGAGTTAATTTTAATATTAGTTCTTTTAATTGGCTTATGCTTTAAATTTGCCAAATTATATTTTCAAGTGAATTCTAGTTCATAGCAATATGGCAAGATTTGGAAGCAGATCAATTGAGGCTGACTATTGGCATGATAAAAAAGGAGTTGATTTACTCTGAACTTATATTTTGTTTGGAGTGCTTGGTTGACCATGAAATTGAAATAAGCTCTTTCAATACACCTTCTTAATTAAATAAGAGTTATGAGTAAATATTTTAAATACAGGTAAAGCACATGTTCCATCTGTGGGCATTTGGATGAACATGTGAAAAACTAGGTGCCATAATTTCTTAGTTAGGTAATTAAAAAAATAAAATTATTCTGTTCTTCTCTGAAAAGGATAGCAATTGATAATTGACTAATCTGTAATAATGGCATGACACTACAATACGTAGGTGTGATCTTCAAACTTTACTTTGTGCAATAGAATCATGTGACAGTGGTAGTATTCCTTAATTTTGTTGATTCTCACTATAACAATTTACACAAGTAAGATAAAACAACTTCTTAATAGCTAGAAAGATAACATAGTAGGTAAGGCATTTGTCTTACACATAACTAACCCAGGTTTAATTTCTGGTCCTATATATAATGCCCTCATCACGACTAGGGATTGTCTCTAAAAACAAAACAATAAGATTATCTAAGAAATAATTATAAATTATTAACTTTCAATTATGTTAATAAATAAATGTATCTGCTACTGAAAATAACTTACATGGAAAGTACAATTGTTATTTTTGATATACTTAATATATAAAACAGGCTTGAAAATTTTCACTATTATCACATTATTCATTTTAAGTGCTAATAATAATTTTTAGTAATATCAGTAACATACCCTGAGATTAAGATAAAGCATTTTTACTTGTGAATAATAATTAATTATGTCATTCTTTGTTCTCTGGTCTGAGGAATTTTTATTAGAACATGATTTCTCCTTTATTAGTAATTCATCAAAAGCACAATTACCCTTTCTTTGTATAATTTTTTGTTTTGTGTAATTATTATATTTAAAAACAATTACTAACTTTAATGACTATGTATAATTAGATATAGAAATACAAAGTGAAATCACCTAACAGAATTTGCCATACAGGTAAATTATTAAAATATTGTCCTCTAGCTGGAAGGCCAGTCCATGATAGAAAGCTTACCACAAAGAATGGTGAATGTAGTGTTGGTAGTGATTGGTTCATGGGGACAGTGATTCTTGGAAGTGATCACTTTGGACATGAACTGGGTGTTGAATGGGAGATAAAGTGACATGCATGGTACCTACCCCTTAATTAACAATAGTAAAAATCACAGTGTAAAAAAAGAAAAGAGAGAAAGCAAGAAAGAGAAAAAGGTAAATGCCTGCCACTGGAGAAACTGGAGACATTGATGGCCAGAACTGTGTACTGTATTGCAAAACAAAGTGTCTGAAAGAGAAAAAAGGAAGAGAGATAAAGAGAGGGGAGAGAGATAGAGAAGAAAATATGCATGCCTCAGAGACAAGAAAAGAAGAGGCATCAAGGAT
>PVKC010009879.1:0-26322 GCA_004027635.1 Crocidura indochinensis | reverse complement strand
ATGAACCTTATGAAATCATAACTTGTAAAAGGAAGGAGTGTAAATTCAAGGCCTTTTGCAAAACTTGTCCAACATTTGCATCGAATACACCAATCACTACTTTTTCAAATAAGAAAAGTACAGTCTAGTCTTACCTTACTGCGGCAAAGGGCTAGAATAAAAATTACTGACTCATAGAAGCAACTTTCACATGTATCTGAACATCAAACACAACACATAATATAAAATCAAAAATAACGGGAACAGAAAAAATTTTCAGCCTGACCTTAAAAATACTGAGCAAATCACTAGATGAAGCCAGATCAAAAGGAAGGGCATTACACCAGCTTGTAGCCATATGTGGAAGGGCCTCAAGCACACAGGGCACAGATGGTATACAATAGGGAGGAAGGGGTACAAGCAGATAAAAAACATCAGGCAAATAAACCTGGTTTGATTTACACAGGTAAGACAGAATGGATAGCTTTGAATGCACAGATAATGTTTTGAAATTAGGGACAAATGGTGCTAGATGCCCCACTGTAAAGTGTGCTCACTAACCTAAACTCTGAAATACTATAATGAAATAAATTAATGGAAAAAAATCTAGGGAGGATATAAGCAAAGGGGTGAGTGACTTGTTATTAAACAATTATTGAGAAGACAGTTAACATTAAAAAATGCTACAGTTATAAGACACATAAACTAAGGTTTAATAAGCTTAGGAGGAATTTAATGCATGCTCACAAAATTAATGGCCATTTGAGATAAACTTCAAGTTTATTAAAATGCCCGTAGTTCTCATTCATATAACAAAATGCAATGAGATACAAAGAAAACATTCACCTTCTTAAATCACTGTTAAAATATTGCTTCTTGGTAATGTAAGTGATTAAGTTTCCACAAAAAAACTCAAAAACTTTCATATTTACTTCAGATTCTTTCTCTAACACAAAGTTGGCAATTCAAAAAAAAAAATACTTACTCCAAAATAAAAGGTGTTTTTGGTTTTGTTTTGTTTTGATTTTTGGAACACACCCGGTGATGTTCAGGGATTACTCTTGGCTAAGCACTCAGAAATTGCTCCTGGCTCAGGGGACCATATGAGACACTGGGGATCAAACCCAAGTTCACCCTGGGTCGATCATATGCAAAGCAAATGCTCTACCGCTGTGCTATTGCTCTGGTGTCTCCAAAGTAAGTTTAAAAAAACTCTTTGATTATAACATTAGAAGATGAAATTTTTTGTAATAAATTCACTTGACTAAATATTAAATGACTCATTGTTAGACAACAAAACTATAAGCTAAACTAGTGCCAGGCGATTGAAACAGAAACATTTGACACAGATTCCTTCAGACTTTTGATTTCTGAAGGACACAAGAGCTTAGAATATCCAAAATACTATTTCATTGGATATTCTAATGAAGTACACTCAACACACACATATACAATGGGATCCTAAATTTCAGTCTTAATGATGAACAAAAATATACTGACTTCGCAATGACTTTTGCTTATCATTCTCATGGGGGAAAGAATACTTATTTGATTGTTTTGACAGTTCCATGTATTAAAAAATCCCTCCAGTTTAGTAATGCTTTTGCTAAGCTGACTCTAGGAGTGGCAATTAATTTTAGTGGAAATTCATTCCCAGGCTACTTTGATAGTCATTTGAACCATTTTGCGTTATTTTACATGCAATTTTATAGCTCTATAATGTTCATTTAATCTTGTTCAATGATGCTGAACCCCAGATGCCGTAAGACATTATAGAAAAGTAGTTACTGCACATATGGAGTAACTACTTTCTCTGAACATTAATTTCTTTTCTCTTAACAGGCTGAAACGGTATTTAGAAAAGAGAAAAGCCTCCCTTTTCATAGTAAAGGTATTACATTATGGACTCCCATAGATGGGCTACCTTGTACTGCTGTGGTCCTCACCATGAGTTTCTTAACGATGAGCATCTTTGTCTCAAGTGTTAGTGACTGCAGCTTTCTCAAGCCTCATACGATGATATTTATTTAAATCTAAATCAGGTCACCAGGTCACCGAGGGAATAGTGGGAGGGGAAACTTCCTCTTTATGTCACAGTGGGGGTGGGCTATATTCTGGGTTCCTTCATGAGTTCTGTAAATCAATCACACTAGAATAGCTGGGTCATCTGCTCTAAAAGCCAAATCTATACCTCCCAGATCTGAGGAATCAAGTCTCTAGCATGGGGGCCAAGAATGCTGCATGTTTCTTTAGCTCTGCAGGGATTCTCCTGCATCCTTCAGGTTGAGAAGCACTGGTACATGATCTCGAAGGTCCCTTCCACTCTAGAATTCCATGAGCCTAAATCCTCTTTTAAAAATTGGAGTTGTGTCAGCAAGATGAAAGTCTTGGTCAGATGGTGACTTTTAGCCAGAATGAATTCACCTAAATAAGAATACTACGAGGCTGACCTATATGTGAAAATAGAAAACAAAAGTGGCACAATTGATCTGTAAAGAAGCTACGTGTTTTTTTTTTCCTCGTGAGAGAAGTGGAAGATCCACTTCTAAATGCCATTCAGGAACATCACCTACAACCCCTCTTTTTTTTTTTAAAAAAATTTTTATTTTGTCCCCTTCACCTCCTGATTTTTCTCAGGTATTGAGACAATTGCCCAGAGATTTTTTTTTACAACCGCTGTGTCACCAACTCCTAAATTTTAATTGATTTAAATATATTCTTTAAGAAATAAACTACCTACAGGCAGTCCTCTACTTTCCTTTGTAAATAGAAAAATAGCATAGAAACATACAATATAGGAAAAGTGAACAGATTTATACTAATATCTTTAATTTTCCACATTCAGAAAAATGCCCCCAAACCACCTGATTTTAATTTTCCTGTTGAATACCATAGAAGATGAAATATATTTTGGTCCTCCTATATATTCAATTCTTTCTTTTTGTAATGTCTTCTAGGTTCAATGAGAATCTATGATTTTAAAATTTTAAAACACATCCAGAGAGTTCTGTCTTTGGTACTTTTTATTAAGTCTACACTGAATAAAGGAGAGCAACACCTCAACTGAATTTTTATAAAAACATAAAGCAAAATAAAGTAGAATCTTAAAAAAATAAAAAAGGTCACAGATAATCAAGAGCCACTGATCCAGTATCATCAGCTGGAAGGCAGCGCCACCAGGTGGCTGCTCTGAGTGCTACCAAGCTGGCAGAAATGTGAAAGTTGGGATCTGAGCTGAACGTGTTGCGGCAAAGATCAGCTTCCTCTTAAAGAAAGATTATTTTAAACACCAAACTCCAATACTATTTGCATTAGCAATCATAGATGTTTATAACAAGGTCATGTAATTACAGAGATAAATGGACAGACTGATCTCGATTGGAGTGACTTGCCGGGAGGTTGAAAGCCTGAGTGATCCTGAGTGAAGGAAGCTAGAACTGAGATGTATCCTGCAACTTCTTTTCTCTCACTTGCTAGTCCCTTGCTCCTTTGCAAGGAAGAGATTAGCTCAAAGCTCAGTTGGCAGGTTCTACACCATAATTCTAACCCAATTGTACTAAAATTTCTTTGCATCATAAAGTTTTGTGTAATTCAGGAACTAAATTCAAGAAGAGAATTGAGAAGGCTGGAGTCAAATTGGACTCATTTAAAGTTTACTAGAGTTTCCATATTTTTATTGTCATTTGCAATCATGAATTTGTAGTCACAGCATACTAAATATATATGTTTGTTAGAGTACACCTAGCTTTGGAAAGTTAAAAATTGTGGCGGGAAAGCAAACCTTAATACTGAAGAAGTACTGCACAAAGTGCATTAAAAAGTAAAGCATGCCTACGTTATTTGTCTTTAATGACTGTCATTTTCTGATTTAAAAAGAGAACCCAGGATAGAACCATCAGTAGGCAATTAGGTAATAACAGGCAAGGGGAAATAAAAGTACATTGGATCTGATAGTACAATTTGCCTTGCACAGGGCAGGCCCAGGTTTGATTCCAAACATCCCATATGGTTCCCTAAGCCTCCCAGAAGTAATCCCTGCCCTGTGCATATGGACAAATGTGAGACCTGCCTCCTCGGGTCAAAAAAAAGTATATTAATTTATATCAGAGCCACAGACCCTGAGAAATGGCAAAGATAAGAATGTGAGCACTTGGGGTGGCTCTTTTTGTATAATACAAGTGGTACTGGCAAGGACTTGCCCAAGAAAACAAGGAAGCCTGTTTTCATTGCAGGCTAATGTCCTGTCCTCCAGTAGCTGAGATGGGCACTACTGTCACTATCCATAAAGAATCCCTGGCCCCAGAAATTATTTCCTTGTAAACTCAAATGAGTTTACTTGCTTATTTAATCCAAGACAGTAATGAGGGGTTTTCAAAAGTGTTTAAGTCGGGGCCTGGGAGATAGCATGGAGGTAAGGTCATCGGTTCAAATCCTGGTGCCCCATATGGTCCCCCGTGCCTGCCAGGAGCAATTTCTGAGCATGGAGCCAGGAGTAACCCCTGAGCACTGCTGGGAGTGACCCAAAAATAAAAAAAAAGTGTTTAAGTCATCTTAGCTTATTCAAAGTTTATTATAACTAAATAATCAATTAAGACAATTTCCAAAGCAAAATCAGATGAAGTCCCTCTCTTAAAGTCATTTAAGTAACAGGTTCTTAATATCTGTAAATCAAATCCTTCACACAGGTGTTATTTTCCACTGAGCTACATATAACTGTAGACCTTCTCTGGGGTCTACAACTCTGTTATGTGAGCTCAGTAAATATGAATTTTTGTGATATGTTCCATAATCATAAACAACAGAAACTAGAAAACATTCATGTGATCCTAAGATTCCTGTTTTATTTTTTAACTTCAAAGACCACATACATGCAGAAAGCAAACATGTTATCACAATGTGTTAAAGTTCAAAAATAAAAATATTTCAAAATCCACTTATTTATGGAAATATATGTGACAATATAATGGTCAATAATAATACCTTTCTAATCTGCAGAAAAATATTTATATTATAAAAAGAATTTTTTATTTAGGTTCATAATAATGATTTTAGATATTGATGAATAATTTAAAAACAAAATAGGCATTAGTACAATGTTTAGAAAAACAAGCTCCAGACTTTTAAAAAATGGGTCTGATATCTTTATACATGATTTTGAGATTACTAAAAAAAAGCTCAGATTCAGGTACAAAGTATTTAGAAACAAAATAAAAACTATTATTGTTAATATGGTTGATGTGATACAAAAGCAAGCAAAGAGCACGATTTCATAAACAGATATCCTTGAGAGTCGTTTTAAATGTGGAAATGGGGGGATGGAGTATAGGGGCTAAGGCATTTTTCTCTGCATACAGTTGACCTAAGTTCAAATCTCTGACATCGAATATGACCCCTCAAGTACCACCAATGGTCACTCCTGAACAAAGAGCTACGAACAGCCCCTAAGCACCACAAGGAATGACCCAATGCCTCGCCCAATCCTCACTGACCCCAAATGTCAATGTTTATTTGCATGTTGGCCTTAGGGCTGCTTCATCCCTCTCTAGTGGGTGAAGAGTACAAGAGGAATGAAAGATCCTGGGTGCAAAAATGTTCTGAATGCACAAATCTTGTGTATAATGTGTAAGCTGGCTCTAGCTCCCCTGGCTCCAAAAAGCATGCCAGCAGGAAGGAGAGTCTTTAACCAGTCCTGCTCTTGTTCAGGTAAAAGCTGCAAGGGCTTAGCAGAATAAAAGAAAAAACATGGGCATTTTTCAGGCAAGTCTGTGTTCCAGAGAGTGGCCACTACCAAGTTTGGCCTTTCTTTGGTCAAACGTACTGAAGCCTAAACATGTTATAATCAATTGCTCTAATAAGTCATATGGACAGAGAGCACTCAAAATTGTGTTCTGTGAAAATTACCATATTCTCCTGGAAAGTGACGTTTAACTTCCTGCTCCTAAATGAAAAGGGAAGGGCAAGCTGCCAGATTGAAGAAATCAGAAAGAATAGAGCATGTAAGCAGGACAAGGAGATCATTCAACAATGTGTCAGGATCAATCTCAAAGACCTGACTAAGTGGGGGCACAGAGCTCAAACTTAGAAGAAACTTGATTAATAACAATGAATATTTCATCTCACCTTCATATCAGAAACATAAGGTTTCCTACTGGGGAAAATCCATATGTCCTCCTTTGAGAAGGACAAATTGAAATCATGGCTAGAAACAGTTCCACCAAGGATCTGGAGATCTAGAACTGATTTCTTTTTTCTTTTTTGTTTTATTTTTAGATCAGACCCAGTGATGCTCAGGGTTTACTCCTATTTCTGTATTCAGGAAGTAGGCCTGGTGTTGCTTGGGAAATCAAAAGGGATTCTGGAGATTAAACCTGGGCCAGCCACATACAAGGCAAGCACCCTATCTGTTGTGTTGTCTCTCTGACACTAGAGTTGATTTCTATCTTAATAGTCAACTGTGATTATAGACTAATGTTAGGCAGCCCATCTAGTGTTGTCCTTTCATCACTAAAAAAAATAAATAAAGGCTCATAAAGAAAAAAAGAAATGATGTGTGTGCTTTCATGCAAAATCAGTTTAAGTATGGTTTTCCTTTTCCCTGGGCCAGAAAAGAACACTGTCTGGTGCACAGTACGTAGCAATGTGTCACAATAAATAATCAGAAGACAGGTTTCACCAAGCTACAGTTCCTAGAGTACAGTGTGGCTTTTCAAAAGCAGTATTGTCATGGTTATGCATATTCTCATGAACTAGGTACAGTCAAGCTGCTTAAAGAGAAACCAATTTCTTGTGCCTCAATGAAAGGGGAGTGTAGAAAACAATAATTAGACTGTATGAGAAATTTAAGAGGGCAAAAAACAAAATGGATGAAAAAGAACAGAGAATTTAGAAAGCCAAAAACTGAAAATGTAAAAAAGCAAGTAATGTGATGGTAGAAACCCACACAATCTCCCCCACCCCACCTGCCACTTTGAGTCCTAATTGGCCAGTCTGCACGGACAGAAACCCACTCTAAATTGACCAGCATCGGGCTTCGGCAAGTCTTCTCTTCACTCTCCCTCCTGTTAAGACCGTTTCCAAAACCAATCAGCAAAGGACAAAGAATTCTTTACAGAGTGCAATTAGTGTTTTCCACGTCCACCTTCAAAAGCATGATGCTCTTCATGGGCTAAAGGACAGAAAAAAACAAAAAAGAAAAAAAGGAAAGAAAACTTTAAGCAAAGGATGGGGCAACCCTCCTCTCGGCATCTCATTCAGTTTTCCCCAAATGTTGGCAAGAACTCAAATACCTTTTTGTGCCAGTAACTGTTAGCTAAGGCGTGCATTTCCTGAGAAACGTAATAATGAAAATTAAAACAAGAAATAAACAAGCCATGGCATGCTGCCTGCTTCTCTGTGCTGTGCCGGAGAGGATGAGTAATCCCGGCAAGCTGATTAAGAGAATATGTTGGGCTGTGAGCAAAGGCTTCAGGGAAAATGCATCCCACAGAATGCATGAAGGGGTGGGGCGGGGAGGGGGGCTGATGTTATCCAAGACAGGGCCATTCACAAGTCTAGCTTGAAAAATAAAACAAGACAAAAATAAAACAAAGAACAACACAAGGCTGGGAGCAATTACACATGTCCTTCTCCCCTCACCTCGAAACACTCTCTGTGGCAAATGAAGTTTCATGAAAGTGATTATTTTTTCTAATCCCCACACTTCCAACTCCATTGTCTGCTTTGCAAAAGTACTGAGAACAATATAAAACACTAGAATAAAAAAAATCTGTGCTCAAAAAATACTTTCAAAGACTTAAGACTTCATAAAGCACAAGTTGGAAATGGTAGACCCAATAAAATCATGACATTTTCTCCGGGTCAATGGGGCAAATTGGAAGATGGGCTTTTCAAACAAGGTGCCCCATCATTATGCTGCCCGGGCAGGGTCTCTCCTGTCAGTAGACAGATCCTCATGGCCTGGGTCTGAATAAACTGAAGGTAACTCACTTCCCTGTGCCCTCTCCACCTCACCGTCCCTTTGTTGGTGAATGAAGTTCACAAAAGGCACAGAAGAGACTAGCCTGTCTCACATATTATGTCCCTCCAAAATTCTCTATTTTCCATATGGACTAAATTCTTCATACTTGTGCTAAGGAGGAAAACTGGACAACTTTCCCTATAAAGCATCCTGGCTGTTCACCCCTCATCACTGGGATCAAACAATAGCAGAAGCCCACCAGTTTCCAAGGCTCCCTAGGGCTGGCTAGATTCCTAAATCTGGCCTGGAATCCAAACTGAACATTTCTCACATAGATGAGCTTACAAATATTTCACTTTTAGTGTTACTTTTTGGTTTGTAAGAAGGTTTTTGTTTTGTTTTGTTTTATTGTTTTAGAGCTGACACTCAGAAAGTGTGGTCTGCTCAGCAATAAAATATAGAATTTCTGAGACAGTCAGGAAGCTACAGACCTCTCAGTGATGCTGGGCTCCAAATGATCAAAAATAAATGAGAGACCCTCTACAGATGGGTTACTTCTAGGTGAGAGGGTCAGTGTGGGTAGCCAGAGAAGTCAGTGAACACAATACTTTTGAAGTGCTGAGCATAATGAATGGAGCCCTTAGTTGGGAGAGTTCTGGGGACAGGGGAAGTTCTCTCAATTTTAGCTCAGCCTCAGTAGAGAGGGACTATAGAAACACTTCAAGCTAGGAATCGGCACTTTCTGCAAAGAAACAGAGAATAAATATTTTAGGGTCTCTGTCTCAGCAATTAATTCTGTACGATAGCACCAGCACCCATAGATGTTATAAAGTACTCAAGAACACTGATTGATGCCAGTAGACTTTATGCAGTCACTGTCTTTTGAGCTTCATACACTCTTCATGGGATGAAGATGCCTTTTTTAAAAATTTTTTCTAATCATTTGAAAATGTGACAACACTTCTTAGCTGCAGCCCATACAACAACAAAATAAAACAGGCCCAGGCAGGGGCTGAATTGGCTTGAGGTTCCCAGTTTGCTAACTTACACTCTCAATAATTCTCACATCAAACTTGTCATTCAGGTGTTCTGAAAACCCTAACATTAATATGGGCAGGAGAGGGGTATGTCTATGCACTGTGAATTTCTCAGCCTATCATAGAAAACTTAGCTCTCATTTTCCAGGTTCATTCCATGGAAGCATAGTCCCAATATTCAAGGGCTCTTTTCCACATGGAAAACCTGCCCAGTCACCTGGCTTCTGGACATGTGTGAATACTTACACCAGGATCCCATTAACAAGACAGAGTAAAAGCATGTTGTTGCAGTTGGCCATTTCTGACTAAGCTCACCCTTCACTGTTCTTCATCATGCAACTAAAATTTCTGTCTGAACCTCATTTTTCCAAACTGGCTCTGCAGCATGAGGCATAGAACCCTATGGAGTAAAGGACTGCCTGTTTGTTTTTTTTTATAAAGAAAGTTGCCATTTTTTTCCAATTCAGATTTTTTATTTGAGTAATCTTTGACGCTTTTAAATGTCAATGTATGTTATGAAATCATGGACCTCATTGAGCCCTACCAATCAGTTCTGCATTACTCAAAACTTCAGTGTGGTCACCATCTTTAGCATGCCTATTCAGCCTGACTAAACTGGACAATATATGTGGACCCCTTGTTTGGCTCTATGCTTGCCACCCTCCCTCAACCATCACAGCAGCTATGGTAAAGACTGGTCCTTGTTTCATCTTACTTGATTATCATCAGTACCTTAAAAAAATCTAGCTATGCCACCATGTCACCTAGTGACACACTCAACTCACTGCTGCAAACCCAAAACGTTGCCTGGAAATTTAATCACAGAATTTGGAAGCATAAGGGACCTTGGAGATCATTTAAGACCAACCTCCTCAATATTTAGATGAAAAAGTGAAAGGATGAGAAGTTGTGACTTGATCAAGGTCAAAAGTATGGGAGTGGGGCCCATATCCAGACTGCCTGCCTTTATGATTCTCAAATGTTTTTCTCTCTTTTGAGCAAACATGGAACTGACTCCAATTGTGGAAAGGAATGCTTTAGCCCCCATTCATGAGCTGCCATGAAATATTTCCTTCAGGTGAGTTTCTGCTAAAGTTAATCTTGTGGGGTAGAAAAAAAAGACAAGCTCCTTAGTGACCTTTCACTTAATATCTGGGCTGAAAACACAACTGCCATTTCCTGAGGAATGAAACTACATCTAGTAATGTGTAGTTTTCTCATTGTACAGTCAATAAACTTTGGCAGTGCCATCTTTCTATATCTTTTGTTTAAGCTTTCATTTAAAATTCAGAAGCTGAGCATCCCCTGACTTAGTTTCAAAATCCTCTATTATACTGAGGACAAGCATGAAAGAAAATCTGATTTTTCTCCTTTCTGCCAAGTGGTTGAGGAAAATGAAACAATAACAAGATGTATTTCAGCAATTCTAAGATACACTCCTCCCCCACCAACACTTGAAGACCTAGGATCAATACTGTTTTATGGTTTAATTGAGAGCCTTTTGTTTTTCTTTTCTAGTAAGACTAAAATTATACTTATCATTAAAAGTATCTTAGAATCAATGAAATAGAATAGTTAAAAATTGGGTTATTGACCCTTGGAACATACTGCTAAGGAAATTTATCATATATGTGTAGGGTTGTTAATCTTTTCTCTAATTCACTGTTAAAAGAGCAACCCACAGTTTGTTCTACCAAACATTGGCTTAATAACACTACACTGTTTTCATTATGAAAAAGATGACTTTTTCAAAAGAGCACACAAAAGCAATGAACATGAATCATGATGGAAACAATGGGTCCACACACCTATTCATACTGTTCACATTTCACCACTATGCGTGAATTTTCTTTCGCTTCTCTGTCACAGTCATCCATAATGAGGAAGTATTAGCATTTCAGTGGAATATTCAATCATCCCTGTACTCAGGAGTTCCTCCACAAATACAGATGTTATACATTATAAATTCCTGTTTATGAAGAGATGATTGAATATCTATCTGTCAGCTCATATAATAACGTTTTTGTTATTGTTGCTTCAAATAGAGGTAATTTTCCTGATAATGACAAATTTTAGATCTGGTTTAAGTTTTTGAAATAACAAATATGGTATGCCTCTCCTTTCCTGAGCCATGCATTTAGGAAACAATAAAAAAATCTCACTTTGATTTCTGAAACTAAACTTCTCTTAAGCACAGAAATGTATGTTACTAAATTATTTTCTGGATTGTAGAACTTCAAGTGACTATGCCTTCACCTCATTTGCAAAACAGTCTCTATCTTTAAAAGTATGCCAGAAGAAGCTAGAAGGTAATAACTGGAAATGAAGCACTTACGTTTATAAAATACTGCTTTAAAAGATATGTGTGGCAGAAGTTCATAGATCTTTTCTAAAACGGTTGCTTCGCCCACTAAAGAGGAATTTACATTCCAGACTTGGACGACATCTTCTCGGTCCCGAACGCTGACACTAACTCCAATGACTTCGTCATCTGAAGGGAAGGCAGGGGGGGGGAAAAAAAGAGTGATGGCTTCAGATTGGCATGTGCAGTTTTCTAGGTTCAGGGGTGGGTGGGGTGGCACAAGAGACTTTGTAATCAATACTGTCTTTAAGGGGAATTGGGGGCAAAAAAGCACAGTAGAGGGGAGAGCTGTTGTAGTCACATCACATTTACCCAGGGAATTTGATAAACAAAATGTCCCAGCCAGATCAATTTTCCAGATAAATAATCGACCCTTCTCTGCATATTACCAAAGCATTCTGACTATTTCTTACTGTGTCAATGAGACGTTTTCTAAAACGGGTTGCATAATGCTCTGCCCTCCATGAGCCAAGTGAACTCAGATGAACTCTTCCTTGATGCTTGACTGTCTTATTAGGAATAGCAAGTATTTCCCCAATTTCCTACCTATTATTCACAGATCTGGGGGTACTCAGTGCTAACTGGACTCCCAATACTAGCTGGACCCAGACTGTGGACTCCTAGTTGCTAATGATATGTATTGTGCTTTTTCTGCACATTTACTAGTAATTTTTTCTTTGTGATAGATAGCAATATGCCTTCCAGTTTGGGGCTTACTTGTGGGCTAAAATCATGCTTCTTAACTGTGGGTCATGACCCCATGTGGGGGTCAAATGAATGTGGAGGCTGCAAAATATCTGGCAATGCTGAAAGGTTTCCTCGACTACATAATGAATGAATCCAAGGTGTTTCTGGCAGCAGTGACCCATGTTGCCTCCCTTGGGGAAAAACGGGTGGTGAGCTGAAAAAGTTTAAGAAACCCTGGGCTAGATCACAAATAGCCATCTGTTAGGAAGTATATAAAGGCAGAGTAATTATGTTCTGAGATTGGCTCTGCTATTACAGGAATCTAGAAATAGGCATGAAAGCACTTATCTACACTGATTAATACTGGCTGTTTTTATGAAAAACAAAACAAAAACAAAGAAAAAGCCAAATTTCAGAGTTGGGAACATCTTGCTGATGTTTAAAAATGATTTAAAAATGATGGCAAGGTTAGACTGTCATATGCTTTCTCATAACCCCTTTGTTGCTATTAATTTTCAGTGCAATGACAAGGGTTAAGACTTGAGACTCCTAGTTTACATATATGTTCATGTTTTCATAGTGAAATAGAGTCAGTATTTTATACTTGCCTATGCAGCATCAATCATAAAATGCAAAATAAAATAAATCAGCATAACAAAAATCAGGTAAATTTGCTTCAGTTAATATTCTTTGCCTAAATTTCCAAAGTTACTGTAACTCTAGACTAAATATTTATGACATCAGTTTTTATAGTTGTCTTTTGGAGGCTGAACTATTCTGGTATTTAGAAACAATGAGAGCATGCCTAATTTATTAAAGAAGTTAATTTTGTTGGTGGTGGTGATGGCTACACCCAATGGTGCTCAGGGCTTATTCTTGGCTCTGCTTTCAAGAATTAATCCTGGCAGTACTTGGGAACCATCTGGAAAGCTGGAGATCGAGCTAGGGGTGGTCATGTGCAAGGCAAATGCCCTACCCAATGTACTATTGTTTCAGCCCAAGAAATTACTATTTAATAAAATAAAACTTCTTTCTTACCTTCCCTGTCTCTTTAGAGATAGGAATTTGGGGCAGGGGTAGGGTAGTAGTGCTCAGGGCTTACTCCTGTCTCTCAGGGTCACTCCTGGCTGTTCTTGGGAACCATATGTGTTGCTGGAAAGTGAACCAGGGTCAGCCACATGCAAGGACAGTACCTTAATCCTTAATATCTACACTGTCTCTTTAGTCCTAAGGGAAAAAGGGGAAAAATTAGGCTTGAGGTCACAACAGGGAATTCTCAGATTCTATTTCTGGCTCTGTGCTCAGTAATCACCCTAGGAAGTATTCAGGATTTCTGCCTGATACTAGGGCTCAAACATGGATCAGCTGCATGCAAGGCATGCAGTGCCTTATTCACTGTATGATCTGATCTCTCTGGCCCCCTTCTTTTCTTTTAAGATGAAGTTAATCCAAGTCAAATGTGTAATACTTGGCATTTAATTATATATTTTATTTATTTAAATATGTTATTTATATAAATATTAAAAAAGAGACAAAATTAGGCCAGAGTGTTAGAAGTTAGCTTGGATGTCAACTTGAATGAGGGACAAGAAGAAATGATAAGGTGGGGTGAGGTGGGGTGAGGTGGGGTGCTCAGTAATGACCTGTTCATGATCTGAACACTAATTACATGACCTGATACTCTGTGACTGTCAAGCTATGCATATTTTACTTTATGTATCTTTCTTTATAGTTAACAAAAAATTTAAAAATGTATAGTACTTAATCATGAGCACCCATAAATCACATCCAAAATTTTGAGCAATGAGCCCAATGCTAAATGCCATGTTATAATAAAACTATCAAGTAAAGAAGGAAGCTTTATAGTTTACTACAGTTAAAGAGTCAACAGGAAGTCATTGCTCCATCTTTTGGGAAAATACTAACACTCACTATTTCTACCCTATTGGTTTGAGGGTGCTATAACTGATAGATGCTGAATTTTCTTGATGGTACTACTTCCCTTTGGCTTAGTTTTTAGTAACTATCTATGTACTTCAAACATAGCACTGTTATGAAAGGTTGCAACTTGTATGCAAAAAAATATCCTTCTACAAACATGTCACATTCGTGAGTAGAACCAACCAACAAAATCCTGATGATTTTAGAGGACTGGTAGCATAAACTATTAGAGCTTGACGATGTCAATGTTTAAAGATAAAGAAAAAATATAAAGATGAGGAAAATGAAAACTGATTTGTTGATTTGGAACCAGGTTAATGAGAGTTAAGAGTTATCATTGGGCCGAAGTGCTAGCACAATGTAAGGTGTTTGCCTTACCATTACATTTGCATTACATTTTAACTCAAATTGTGGGTGTAGCAGGAGTTAGTAGTGAGTCTAAGGATCTCCTTAAACAAGGGACCAAAAGAAGGGCAAGAAAGAGAGGAGAGGGACATAGAGGGACAGAAAGGATTGCACCTAATCAGGGACAAACTTTATTAAACATCAAGGCACATTTCACTTTAAAATATCATACAGTAATGAGCTATCAGTAAATATATTTGTATAACTATCACTAAACAATTATAATTATTATTCAGTACATAAATTTAAAATGCATTGATAGAGGGCAGAGAGATAGTACAACGGGTAAGGTGCTTGCCTTGCAAGTGGCCAACCAGGGTGTGAATTAAGAGATTAAGTCACTCTACCAGAAATTATGTTACGTACCAATGATGTCAAACTTTATTTTCTGTCCCACTAGTCTGATTAAGGCTGGGCAGATGGTCATGGATACTATTAAGATAAGCTACGTGAAAAAAAATAAATGCGTACACACATATGTCTATACATGTAATACACAAATATGCAAATAGACATATGCACACTTGTATAACATTAAATGCCACAATCACATGAAAACTATATAAATAACTCCATATTATGAAACAAATGTCAAAATCTATAAAAATGTAAACACACAAACTTATGCAAGAAACAAGCACAAGTCAAGCACACATGCCAAGGATGAGCTGTGAACTTTTTTTTTACCTGCAGCGGCACAGTCTGTGAACTGTTCCCCGATAGTCGCTAACAATAACTCTTTCCAAACTGTGGACTTGTATGGGAAAAGAATAGAAAACAAAAATCACAACAAACAAAAAAAATACCCAAGACAAAAATGTACATATTGTTAGACAATTATCTTCTGAAGCTAAACAAATTACAATTTCTTCAACTTTATATGATCTTTCCAAAGTCAGAGCCTGCAGACAGCTCCAGGAGTGGCATAGATTTTATAGTTGTACAAAGAGCTTCAGATAGTGGTACAAGTGAACCAAAGTTATAAACTTTGTGTAAATTTACTAAATTAATCTCTAATGAAAACTTCGGTGAAGTTCAGAAGAATGAGAAAAAAACTCCCTCAAATGCCAAAATTTTCTGATTTCTTAACCTCTCCCAGATTTAAAATATATTGACAAGCTATGATTAAAAGACGTATAATAAAATCCTCTTCAAAGCCCTTTCCTCAAATTTTCTGCTTCGGGTAAAGTCACTTCAAAGTTCTCACATAAAGAACCTTTAAGGAGGTGTAAGAGACTAGAACATTTCCATTCACCTGGGCAAACTATGTCAAGTAACTGAATTTGATCAAATGTTCAGATTTATTCCCCCTGAATTATTAGCACAGTACCAGGACTCCTGATACCAGTGGAAAAAAACTGGAGCACAAACCTACTAATGCCATCCAATGAGACAGGATGCACACCTTTGTTAATGGAGCCCTAAGAGTTCTTCCAGTTTCTTCCCCTTGAAAAGTTCTCAGTCCCATTTCTTATCATAGCTCACAGATTGTAAAAGCTCTCAAAAGTAGGTTTGAATTCTAACAGGACACTGAGGACTATGCCATGACAGGTTCCTAGTTTCTCTGAACATCAACTTTCACAGGTATGCAGGAAGCAAACAGAAAGTGACTTCCCAAGATGTCTGTGACTGTGAAACTAGTCAACAGATGTATACAAAGGGCTTAACGCCATGACTGCTATGGAAGAACTCAACATTTACAATTCGCTCCATAAATAGCCATATTTGCTGTATGTCTGTTGCTTATGCAAATGAACCATAACAACAGTATTTATTATTCTGCTCTAATAAACTGAAAGAAGTCCAGCTGCATTTGTAAGCAAAATTATGGTCAAAACTACTGGGACCTCACACTCTCAAGGAGGGTTTTCTTTACTCTTTTCTAGACTTTCCTTCTGGTCTTTTATCTGCCACCTAGAAATCATCCCTTCCATTTTCAATCTCTCAATTGTATCCTCTTGCACTGTTAGTGACGAAGTTGAGGATCAAGAGAAAGATTAGGCAGGAAGACTGACCTGCCTGTTCTACTTTAAGATAAGCTGGGCCCACCAGACTCTCAGCTGGTGTCTCTCATGCAGATTTATTGGTCTGTGCCCACATGAGAGCATATTCACAGGTAACTCAGTGGGGCTAACAAGGAAAGAGCAGATATCGAAATAAATAAGAACATAAAAAGAAAAGCTTACCTTTATTGAAATTTTAAAAAAACTAACCATTTATCTTGCTCATATCCTCTGTTCTATTCTTTCTAGCGAAGGACAGACTTCACATATTTTGCCTGGTATATTATTAGCTCAGATGATGTTTATTATGCATGCCAAGTAAAGGGCAAGTCTTGGAGCTACATATCTGAACTGATAGCTTGCATCTTTAACCAAGACATCTGATCATCGCTTTAGGTTTGTACTCAAGCATACTAGAAGGATCTCAATTCTTAAGATTCTCCACTTGAAATAAACCATGAGAAGGTGAAACTTTGAGGCAGATGCCCTTTCATCCATTTTCCAAAAAGCTTTTCGGAGACTGAGGAGACAGCAGAGCAAGTAAAGCACTTGCCTAGCAAACAGCCTATCTGGGTCCAATCCCCGTCTCTGCATATGCTCTATTGAGTCCTATCAAGAGTGTGCCTGAGTACAGAGCCAGCAGTTCTGAGCACAACGAAGTATAAACCATTTCCCAGCAAATCTCCTCCCCATAACAGAGAAACAGAAATAATTTTTGACTTCCTAAAACTCAAATTATGGACATACCTTTATGTTCAGTTTCATTCAGTGTAATGAATTAAAGCCTATGCCCAGGGCGGTTTCTGAGGTTTAGTATTTGCAAACCAGCATCTTGGTAGATTATCTTCCCAACAAAGCCCTTGTCAGCCCCATAGAGAGGTAGTTACTGCCTCGCATGAACACCCACAGAGCAGAGTGGTAATATGCAAGATTCCTCCCTACCTCCATTCCCACTAACCATGCCATACCCATTCTCAGAACTTATCCTTTGGTTTTGGCTTACACTTCCAGTGGAGGAGGGAAAAAATCTCAGGTGGGAAAATTTCTCAGTTTTAGCATTCATAACCAACTTCTATGTGTTACTTATAACTGGTCAACAAATGGCCACCAAAAGGATAAGCATCGTTTCTGTCAAGTCTATTGGCATTTTGCTTTTCAAACTATATTATATTGCCACTTGCTATACCACTTATCTACAGAAACATAGTAATAGACACTCAAAGTCAGTGTTAGGCAAAAAAGCCCCCAAAACAAAACCAAAAACTGCCTCCGCCAATTGGAGACTTCCAGGGTGCTGCACAGATAATACATATTACGTATCTGCAGTTAACAACCATTCCAGACTTTGTCAGTTCTTGAAAAAGATCAGAAAATCCTACCGTGCTGTCCTTGGGAACTTTCATCTTCCATACGCCTCCCTTGGCATTACTCTCCTCTTCCCTGGATCAAAGACAATGTTGAAAGTTATACTCAAGAAATAAGTTGCTCAACATAGACGACACTTATATAAAAAACACAAATTTTCAACAAGTTAACCTCTCCCATTTTTTTTCTGAAAACAGAATCAAATGAAGATAAAGTAAGGGTGTAGGACTAGGTAGGGAAGAAAATGGAATTCAATGGCCTGAAAGGCAGTAAAGGTGATGAGATATTCCGGTATTAATGAATTCTCTGGAGATACAATAATTTTTACAAATGTGCTTGCTACTATTTGTTTTCCTTTCTTTTTAAAACTTTCTTCTCTTCCTTTTTAAATGTTTTCTTTCTATTCTTCTCTTAATAACTTTATTCTCACTTATCTGGAAACAAATGTACTATGGTTAACTATGTCAACTATGTGATGCATTTTCTTAAAATAAAGTAAAATATATATTATATGTGGCCACAAAAAACTGATGATGAGAAATATCCCAGACCATCTGGGCATATACAAGTAACTATAAATAAACTCAGCATAATGTCTGAGTCCCATGCCAATCTTCATCCTCACTCTGACTGGAGACTAAGCCTCAATAGTAGGTTTCTGCTAACTCTGTTTAACATTTTCTCCTTCTGGTAAAAGCAGTCACTTTCTCTTTAAGGAGACACAAATCCCCCATTCTTATTTCAGACTCATTACAAAAAGGTTGATTCCAAGTCTAGCTTCAAAAATGGGGTTATGACCAGATTGACCTATGAAAACCTGGTCTTGTTGATTGGCAGGGGTGGAAAGGTAATTAAATGAGCAACAGGAAACTAGTTCTGACATTTTATGGGTGATGCTTCAGGACATCATAGGACAAGGAAACCAAAGAGAAAGTACAGTACAGTGGGTAAGGTGCGTGCCTAGCACACAGCTGACAGGGGTTTGATCCCTGGCACTACACATGGCTACCTTAGCATAGAGCCAGGAACATAGTTATGTGTGGTCCCAAAACAAAAATAAAATACTGTAGGGGTAAAACTGGAGCATAGACAAACAATTTTGCTATCACTGAGAAAGTCTACCTGATAATTAAAAGTAGAAGCAAGCAAAGATCAAGATGGAGAGCAAGAGAGCGCTAACAATGTCTGAGCATACAGACCTGCCAAACATCAGCTCTGGAAGCAGATTTCTCAGTCAGAAGTGAACACTCTGTTGTTTTTCTCAAATAAGATTTGTGTCATATGCTTCCAATGAGCAGAGATAATTTTCCACTTTACAAAGAAGCAAATAATTGAGCAACTGTAGGCCATGATCCTGTGAACTTTTTTTTTTTTTTTTTGGTTTTTGGGTCACACCCGGTAATTCTCAGGGCCTTCTCCTGGCTCTATGCTCAGAAATCGCCTCTGGCAGGCACTGGGGACTTTATGGGATGCCTGGATTCGAACCACCATCCTTCTGCATGAAAGGCAAATGCCTCACTTCCATGCTATCTCTCCGGCCCTGATCCTGTGAACTTTTAAGAGGGACACAAGTCCCGGTAAATTGGATCACTGCTCACCCTGATCCTCACTTTCTACAGTGATGAAAGAGGAAGAACTGGACCCTAATCAGCATCACAGAATTTCAGGGTGGTTGGTATGAGAAACATTGAGGTACCAGGATCTTTCTTCAATCATAAGTAAATGAAAGTCTCTATCTTGCCCCCTCAAACTTCTCCTCAGCCTGGAAGCATTTCCTTTTCACTGTCTAGGTCCTCTTCAACTAATGAACAAACCAACAAAATGATGAAACATCTTGTCCCCAAAAGGGTAGCTTATCCCTCCTGTGCTGCAGTGATGATCTATTTATGGTAAGCCTGCAATATGGTGCACAGTGGGGGGAAGGTGATGAGAGACCTCACCTACCTGGAGGCTAAAGCAAGGGAGGGAGGAGGTTATTTCATAATTAAGTAATAGTTAAAATTACTTTCCATCACCAAGAAAAAACTACTTTGACATTCCAATTTGGCACAAAGTAAATATTTTATGAAGCCCATAATCAATTCCCTCCCACCTTAACCTCAAATTATATGTTAGACACTTACCAAAGTGGTCGCCTCTCTCCTCTCATTAAATGATAACTACATCTCAAAGGCAGGCTAGTCACAGGAGGAATATTATTGTATACACTCCAGAATATCTTTAAAAGAAAAACACTTTGTTTAATAACTTAGTATTGATTTACTAAGTCACTAGATTATAAATTAATGCATTAGTGAGCGAAATCAGATTCTCATTAAGTCCAAGCCATTCAAAATATTTTTTCTCAGTTTTTTCTCCTCCTTTTTTCTAATTTTCTGTTAGGAAATGGAACATCATGTTAAAGAATGTTCCTTGCTAAAGTCAAAATTGAGTTTGGAACAATAATACAGCATTTGTATTATAAAAACAAATCGTGTTTGTTCCCAGAGTTCTATGTGATCCTCTGAACCAGGGGTAACTTTTGAGTACAGAGACAGGAGAAACATCTGACAATGCTAGGTGTATTTTGAGGTGTGACCCCAAAAAGCTAGTGAATAAAGCCAACCAAAATCTGTTTCAGGAAGCCAAGGACATAGGAAACATTCTTATGCAAAGCACCATCATGTAAAACTGGGCAAGAATCTTCTTAATGACTTTTCTAAAAGGTTGATGGCATCTAATAAAGGTTGTAGAGCCAAATATATGTACTGAGCCAATTTCCTTATAACACTGTGTCTTCCTTCCTTCCCTCCTTCCTTCGTACCTTCCTTCCTTCCTTCTTCCCTTCCTTCCTCCCTTCTTTCTTTTTCATCTTTCTTTCTTTCTTACAGTTTTTGTATCTTATTTCTATGGCACAAATACATCTATAATGATTTGCAAAAGGAGGAGGCAAAGAGAAATCAGTTTTGGTGCTTCATTCTCTTTCTTTTGTCTCCTGGAAGAAACATGGAAGGACTCACTTGCTAAACAATTAGTTGTCCAAGGTACAGTACGGTTATGAAAAATAGGCATGTGTCTTCTAAAAATGCACATATTGAAATTCTAACCCTTTAGTGAAATAGTAGCAAAAGATGGGGCCCCTGAAAGTCTCCATGATGCAGCATCCATGCCTTATGAAAAAGGAAGATGGCCAACCCTTCTCTCTCTCTTTCTCTCTCTCTCATCTATTTGAGGACAAAACTAAAAGATACCTGATGATTGTAGACAAGAAAAGAGGGCCCTTATCTAACAATACTGACTCACAGAAATGTGAGAACGCAATATTAACTGGCTAAACCATCCAGTGTGCAACATTCTTTTACAGCCGCCAGAACTAAGATCAAGGGTGACTAGTGCAGAAAATCATACTCTATAAAAATTAATATTAACAGTAGTAATAGTATAGCACAATATCTTCCTGCTTTTTCCACTGGAGGACATGCTCTAAAATCCCAGCCTGAAACAATAAGTAATAACATATATATGTATGTCTCCCTATAAATGTTTCACTATAAAGTTTAACTTATAAATTAGACAAAAGAAAGCAATGATAATAACTAAAAATAAAACAGAATACTAACAATATACCATAATAAAAATTATACACTTGTGAAAGGATGGGTGTTGGAATATTGTGTGAGTGAAACTCAACCATCAACCTCTTAACTCTGTACCTCATGGTGATTCAAGAAATGTTTTTAAAAATTATAAAACTATGCCCTTTCCTTCCCCCACAAAAACTATCACTTTATTTGATTTTTTTTTGGGACTGAGAGTAACCATAAATTACTGTCACTCACAATGCAATGTCAAGATAAAGGGAAGTTACAGTAAAAGTAATAGTGTTCGGCTTTGGTAAAGGAATTTTTATATGTCTGCATTCAGAGAATCTCATTCATGCACCTTGTTTTATAGATAAGAAAACAAAGGCACCCTGTCCAAGCATTGTATCTGTTGTGACTATTGAAGTTAGGTCAAAAACTGAGTTTATGGGCCTGCAGAGATAGCACAGTGGTGCTTGTCTTGCAAGCAGCCGATACAGGACCAAAGGTGGTTGGTTCGAATCCCGGTGTCCCATATGGTCCCCCGTGCCTGCCATGAGCTATTTCTGAGCAGACAGCCAGGAGTAACCCCTGAGCACCGCTGGGTATGGCCCAAAAACAAAACAAACAAACAAACAAACAAACAAAAAAACAAGAAAAAAAACTGAGTTTATGAGGTTGGAACAATAGTACAGTGGAAAGGGTATTGGTTGAACTGGGCTAAATCACCTGTATCCTATATGGTTCTCCAAGCCTGTCAGGAGAGAATTTGAATGCAGAGCCATGAATAATGCCTAAGTACCAATTGGGTATAGATCAAAACCCAAAACCGAAACTAAGCGCAACAATAAAAAAAAAAAAAAAAAGAGTTGAGTCTATGAAAACGGAAATTCTGTTTGGGATGGGTCATAGAATTCTGTGACACAACACAACACAAGTGAGAAATATGCTGCAGAGAAAGGAAAATAAAAGGAGCTGTTTTGAGCCTCTTGGTGTGTCTGAGCAAAACAGCAAAACATTAGGACATGAATCCTTGGGCACTGTAAAAAGGTGGAATAAGATTCTATATTTGTTGTATATTAAGGCTGATAGGCTGAAGCTATCTTGTGTGAAAGTAAAATCCCAAGAGTCGCAAGGAAGGCAACATCTGCAAGATAAAATTGGAGGTGAAAAAATATCTGATGGTTGGTGATACATTAGATTCTTTCTACATAAATGGTGCTAGTTAAAAACAGACCTCCAAACAAACAAAATAAAATCAGACAACTGATTTTGTCAGTCCTAGCTATTCTGACTGATTAGGATTTAAAAAAAAATGCAGTGCTAGACTAACTAATGTTTTAATGTGCCTATCAAAGCATATACTTGCGTGTCTACACATGAACACAAGAAACATAACAAAACATCCAATGGCATCATTGAAAACACACCTTTATAAAAGTCCATTCCTTTGTTGCAAACATCAATAAATATGGGCAATATTTATTGCCTTTTTGTGAGGATGACACAGGTTTTGTGTGCAGATGATGACATTTCAAAGGTTACATAGTTCCTTAGACCCTCTTCTACTGCCGCAAGCTGAAAGAGTTGATATACCCCCTAGAAGCTTAATAACTCAATAACATATTCCTTATCACATTACTTTTTAAAAACAATTGAAAGTACCATCATCATACTACAGATAGAACTTGGCAAATAGAATTCAAAAGTCTTTATACTTGTAATTCATTCTAATTGGTCTCCCAACAGTTGTAAAAATAAAACTAAACATAAAATTTACGTTCCTCCCCACCCCCAGAAGTCTCAGGATGAGACGAGGTGTAAAAATTGGGCCCCATTCATTCAGACCACATTTGTGTGAATGTCATTTGTGAATTCCAGTCCTCTGGGAATCATACTGGATACAGTGGGGTAGTCTCTGTCCATAGGACCCCACTTGATTTGGGGTCCATTTCCTAGAGTGATTCTGGCTCCTTCTCTCCCGAGGAATTATGCAGGGCATATGTTTGACCAATGAGGAGGCCAATGAAGTCTACCCAGATTTAAAACCAAAGTTCTCTGGATAATTTGGATAGGCCACAAAACCCTAGAAATCTCCTGTCTTTGGGAGAATCAAACTATGTCAATTGGATTAATGACTAAATGCAACAGGAAGGTGTGCAATAGATCCACAAAAGGAAACACAGTGCAGCCTTCCTGACTCCTTGGACAATGGGAAGCAACCACCAAATGACTAGTCTTCCTTAATAGTCCTCTCCTAATAATCGCTCCTTACCAGGAAAACCGCAAACATCCGCCTCAGTTTTCTACCACAAAATTCTAAAGAACAGAAAAGATTATACTCTAAAGTAGTCAAGAAGAAAAGATGCCATGTGGTGACGGACAACATAGTATGGAACTAAGATAACATCCTCAGTCCAGGCTTTCTTCTGAGAGTCTATACGAGAAGCAGAGTATTTTTGAAAGATTAAAGACATTCATTCATTCAGTGCTTCCAGTTGGCTGAGCTTGCTTCCCACCAACAGAATCAATGACAGTTAGAGGGAGGGCAAATAAGAGATCAAAACAAAGGTGAAACTGAAGAGTTTAATGGATGTTTTAACCTCACAGTAGACCTGACAGGCTGAAAAGTGAAATGCTTTTGATGTGCAAGAGCTGGGAAGTGGGGAAAAAAGCATTCACTTTGAATTCCAAAAGCTCTTGACTGAAAGGGAGAGTCAAAGTTTGAAGGAGTGCTCAGAGATAAGATGGAAAACAGGATGTTAGGATCTCAACCCCATAGGTAACAATAAACAGCAGCTTCTGAGTTGGTGGGCTAGCGTTAGGTTTGTCTGAGTTTTGTAAGAATGGGAGAGTGCCTCTCAGAGAAGTTTGGGGAAATAGAGAAGAGTTATGCTTCTTGGGTCTAAAGCATGTTTCTTTGCTATTGGCAAACGTTTTAAGTGCATAGAAGGGCTTCACAGAACAGACGTCAAGATGCAAACAAGGATATAGAAGCTTTCTACATACTCTTCACAAAGAGTGATTGACTATGGAGAGACAAATAAAGGAAAGTGGGTTTAGGTCACTGGAGGCAGTAAATTGTGGGAAGGTACTAGGAAATATTTGGTAGAAATACTTTAGTTATTCAGGTTTATTTATTAAGGATCCAGTGATGAGGAAGAAGCCTCAAAATGGGAAAGCATGCCTTACTTTTACACAAAAAGGAACATAGAAAACTTCCACCTTCCAGTTCAAAACTGTCATTATACTAAAGTGGCAGTATTTTTTGATTACACGTTTCAGAAGAAATTTGAAATGACTTTTACTTGCAATACTTAATCTCCACTCTCAGACCTCAAGTCACACACAACAGCCAGTGGGCCTGGAGGATCATGAGTAACTAACTGACCTATCGGAAACTTCGAACCTACTAATGTAAGACAATAGTTCTACTCTTCACGACTGGGTTGTGACTATGTGTTGATACATTTATATATTCAAAGGCATTAAGAGCTAAGCAAACCTTGCTGAATTTGGTATTGCATCTGTGCTAAACAGAACTATGAAGCTGGCTACAGGCCAGCTCTCTCTTTTACTATGGAGCTTCTCTTTCTCTTCCTATATTCTATCCCTTCACCCATGTGGATTACTAATTTGGCCTCTGTATCCAAAATTATGTATACTTTATCAATATATTAATAATACTGACCTATAAAAATTCTGAAAGGGACAGCTTCCTTTCCCAATGATTTGGTATGCAATTTGTTGTCCTAATTGAATGTCTTGTTAGAATAAAATAACCCATCTTTCAGATAAGAATAACAAATTATGGCAATGTGAGTGCTGAAAAAATATTCTCTTGGTTTAAAAGATGAGGTATTGTTTATAATAAATGATACTGGACAGTTAGTCATTCACAGTAAAAGACAATGTTTCTTATTTTAAGTAAAAAGTTAATTTATGGGAAATGCTGGGTATAGTACAAGTGAGACATGGAGTGGCAAAAATCTTGAAAGTGACAACAATAACTATAGAGGGAAAGAATTTATAAGGAGTGACTTTTCGGGAGAAGGATTTTAATTTTGTAGCAGCAAGACCGAAAGATTATGGGATGAAGGTTCCTCTCTGGTCATTCACATCTGACAGGTACCTCTTCAGAAAGCTCCAACAGTAAGACCAGACCAGTTCAGAAGCTGTATTCTATTCTGTATTGCATCTACTAAGAGACAGAAACACAGGAAAAATGAGACTAATTTGAAAATCATTTACAAAAAAGTAAAAAGAATCAATAAGCATCTGGAAAATACATGTAGATGAAAAATGGAATTTTCCAAGAAATGCAGGAAAGAAATAATTTTAACTCTGAGTGGAGCGTTATTGTTGGCCCAAGGAGCGTGTCCTCAGACAGGGGTTACAAGGAACCCGCCTCTTCACTCCGCAGCCAGGGTGGAAGGAAAAAAAGAACCTAAAAGAAGGGAGAAGGTCTGTTCCCAGACATGTGGGGTGACTGGATATTTCTATGGGGTGTTTTAGGCCACTTACCTCTCAGCCCTTATCTCTTCAGCTAGTCATGGGGAGAACAATTCCTTGCTCACCCCATCAATATCTCTGACTTGCTGAAGGATCTCCAACTATAAAAAGATGTATCTTTTTTTAATCAAGTGGCTATTAATAGTACATAGTTTTTATAGTTCATCTAAACATAGAAAGAGGTGAAGTGGGGCATAGATATTAGGGAAGCAAGTTTTTAGTGAGGTGACAAAGACTCTGAGAAGCATAATTCCAAATTTTAAAAAACATGGATAGTATATCCTCAAATTTAAAAATCAGCAATCAAAAAATAAAATAAAATAAATATGAGCATATAGATGTGTTCTTACATTAAAAAAGACTGTACTTAGGAAACTGTGCGGCTGAAGTTTCAAAAATTATTGATGATGTTGACATTTTAACAGAAAGAGGTATAGATATCATAATGTAGGGGAAAACAGTTTGAGATAAATCATTGAGAGATAGTTATAAAAAAAAAAAAAAGAAAATACAG
>PVKC010009878.1:0-26294 GCA_004027635.1 Crocidura indochinensis | reverse complement strand
TCTCTCACACACACACACACAAACACACACACACACACACACACACACACACACACACACACACTTCCAAAAGCTCCCTTGGAAGCAAAGTCCTCCAGAAATCAAGGACATTCTGTAAGCAGCCAACAAGATGGGGAACAGAACAAAGAGCATGCAGACCAGGGTAGTGAGGGTCCCTGACAGCATTCAACTCTGACCTGGCAAACACCCTGCTAAATAGAACGACAGACATTTCCACCCTGAGCTCTCGCTTCCAACTCCCTTCTTGCAGTAAAGCATTCACCACAGGCAAAGTCAGACTCTCCAAGTAAATGGGAAAAATCACTTTTTCTTATTCTCAGTAATCAACCACATGGATGTGGTCTGAAAAGAGGTCAGCAAAACAAGTCATCGCAAGTATAAATTTAAAAAGGGAACATGCCCTTCAATGTACAGGCAGGAATGGTCAAACAGCACATCTGGGAGGAGCACCAACTTTGCATGCCTCCCAGAGGCAGCTGCTTCGATCACTTCTCTGCTGGTAAAAGCCCCACTTTCTGAGGTTTGAGGGTCTGCGGTAGTTTTCCTGGCTTGAAGAAAAGCCTCCAGAGCCAACTTTTCAGTTTCCTCCTCAGGAGCAGCCATGAATAAAACCCAAAAGTCATTACAGAATTTGATTCCAAGTACAAACTGGGCAAAGGGGAGACTGTTCTGGAATTTTCCTTGATGAGCATCAGGAGAGGACCTGGTGATCAAGTCCCAGGGTTAGAGCTACCAGATGCCAAAATGAGTCTTTCAAATTTCCTCTATTGAATCAGTTGTAAAATTCTGAATGCTAAAACCTAGTGTAGGTGTTCAGACATTTATAAGCATGATTGCCATTGTTTCTATGATTTTATACCCATGAAATTGTGAAATATCAACAGCCTCTTAGCCATTTCCTAGGCCCAGAGCATTTATAGAATGAGACTGGGTCCTAAAATCTGTGAAGATGATTTTCACCTAATAAACTTTTTTACCATCAATCTTTCCCGAGTCTTTTATGAAATTTTTAAATGCAGAAAACCCAAGGCAACTTAAGCAATTAAGTGCACTAAATATAAGTAGATAGAGCCAAACAGATTATGCACATAAATAAAAATCCACAAACTAGATACCCCCTAAGAGACCTCCCACCACCACCTGCACTTGGAGAAGGGAGACTTTCTTCTCTTTTTCCCAGAATTTGACCATCATTATAGTCCACAGAACTGACCTCTCTTTTCCCCTACTTTATAAGGAAAATCCTAGGCCCTAGGCAGCTTTTCAAGCCAGTAGAAAAGGTTCCTGACTGATGTTTCTTTAGCTAGACCCCTGGGGTAATTCAGAGAGACCTGGCCCCTCATACCAAGCAAAATAAATGCCCAATAACCAATCTAAATTAAATTCTCTATAAACCTCCCTCCTCCACCACTTGGCTCCAGTTAGTGGCATTGCTCTGCACAACACTGGGTGGGAGGGACGCTTCTTCCAGATCCCTCAAAGGGTTGAAGTCACTTGGCACCAAGTAAATTGATCTATTAATTTTATTTAGCAGGAAAGAATGTTTATTTGTAGAAAAGGCATCTTTTGCAGCAAAGGAATCTTTTTCTGGGCCAGGACCCCAGATGCTGTGGAAACCGTTCAAAAGGCATTTGACAAAGTCACGTCTGAGTCTTACAGCTCTGATGTAAAACAGATGGAGCCCTGTTGGCCCTGCAGCGGGCTCCTGGTACACAACAGAAACCCGCTCATCCTTTTCCTTCTTGGTGCTGATTTCTCTTTGCAGCTGGACCATTTAGGCCTGTGAATGAATACAGAGTTGAGCACACTTGGGGATGGTAGTATCCAGGGGGGGGTCAGCTCCTCAGACAGACAGCCCCTTCACCAGCCAAAAGAGCATCTGGGGATGTTTTCATCTCACTCAAGTGACTAATTCACTCTGGGGATGGGTGGTGGTGGTGAGTGTAAGTATAACTCTGTGTATGTGTGTGTGTGTGTGTGTGTGTGTGTGTGTGTGTGTGCGTGCGTGCGCGCACGCGTGCACATTGTGCAGAATTAAGGGCAGAATTTTCATGCAAAAACCCATCTTCACTAATCCCATATAGCTACAAAAACAAGAAAAGACACACATTAGCAACCTAAATCATGTTGAACAAAGAAATGAATGAAATAAAGTACTCCTGGCGCTCTTCCCAACTCTAGCAAAATAACTTCAAGCATATGTCCTCCCAGCACACTTGCTGAAATGTCGCCATGAGATTCAGATACTTGCTGCTGAGCTCACAACCCTGGTGTGTCTCCCTCTGAGTAAGAAAGGAAAAAGACCAGGTGGACTCACCCATCCTTCTTGGACAGAATACAAAGGTTGCCATCCTCACAGATGTGCCCACTGACCCGAAGAAAGGGAGATGTTATTAAAATAAACGCTGCTTTTGCAGAGCATTTTAGAAGTAAAAAAAAAACATATATATATATATATATATATATATATATATATATATATGTACTCTCATGCTACCTGGCATGCTTTTGGGATATAGAAAGTAGCATGTGGCGAGGTGGCGCTAGAGGTAAGGTGGCTGCCTTGCAAGCGCTAGCCAAGGAAGGACTGTGGTTCGATCCCCTGGCATCCCATATGGTCCCCCCGAGCCAGGGGCAATTTCTGAGCACTTAACCAGGAATAACCCCTGAGCATCAAATGGGTGTGGCCAAAAAAGCCAAAGAAAGTAGCATGTAACATAATTCTGTAGACCACACACATGCACACATGTGTGAAGAGCATGAAAACAGCAGCCACATCAGCCCAAATCTTTACAACTGGAGCAGATCAGGAGATTATTTCTAGAATATGCCTTACCAAAACTCTTAGCTAGAGCTAGGGAATAACTTCAAACAGACTGTTGCCTCTATTTCAGAAAAATCTCTTGTGAAGGAGATAAATCTATGATGCATTTAGTATTAAACTTCCCCTCCAGGTGGGTGCCTCAGGAGATAGTCAACAATCAAATCAAAGGCTCAGAAACACACACAGGCATCCCTAGCCAAGTCCTGAACTTGCTAAGACTTTCTTTTCCTCACTATAAAGAGTAAAGATCTATCTTCTGAGAAAGAATCCTAACTTTCAGGAATCAAAGAGAAAAAGATGAGCAAAGTTAGAAGACCAGTCACTAGAGAGAAATACAACCTATATTAGAAAAAAAAGAAAAGTTCAAATTAAGGAGCCAGAAAAAAACAGTACAACAGTAGGGTGCTTGCTTGCCTTGCATGTAACTGAACTTGGATATTATTAGCATCCCATATGGTCCCTGAGTCCCACCAGGAGAGATCCCCAAGTGTAGAGCCAGGAGTAAGTTCTGAGCACTGCTGGGTGTGCCCCCCAAATAAAAGCATAAGAACAAAAATAAATAAAAGGAAAAGTATAGTTTGAATCAACAAGCTAAATTTACATCTTCAGTAGCTGGCAAAAAACAACAAATACATCCCAGAACTAGAAAAAGGATGTAAATTATATTTAAAAAAAACTATTGCAGAAATCAATAAAACAGTACAAATTAAGGAAAGTAGTTGACACTGGTAATAGTATTGGTGTTGGAACATTGTGTACCTGAAATTTAGCTATGAATAACTTTGCAAATCATGGTGCCTTCATTTAAAAAAAATTTAGAAAGTAACTTACAGGAGCCAAAGTGACAGTACAGCAGGTAGGGAACTTGCCTTTCACGTGGCCAACCCAGATTTGGTTCCTGGCACTCCATATGATTCCTTGAGAGTGTCAGGAGTGAATCCTGGACACAAAACTAGGTGTGTTCCTTGAGTACAGAACCAGGAGTGAGCCCTGATTATAGCAGGGTGTGGCTCAAAATAACAAACAACAAAGGGATAACCACAAAGGGATTTGAGGAAAGTTCATAAGATTCACAGCGAGATCCTCTGCACCAGAAGAGAATGGTATGATTTAGTACAAAAACTCAGTGAAGTGAGCAGATCACCAAGATTATTCTATCTTAAGAGATATCATTCATATTTGAAGAAATGATACAGAGTTTCAGATATTAACAACAACTGAGGGAACTAGTATTCTGAAAACCAGTTTTCTAAGAAGCATTAAAGAAACTTCTTTAAAAGACAGGACAAACTTCTCAGTACTTGGCATTCACTCATGGTTGTGCTCAACTCAATGAAGAAAGGCTTAGAAATGGTTCATGGCTCCAAGACTGTAAGAGTGGGCAAGGATCGGAGCCCTGGCCTCACCTAGATGACGAAAGAGGCAAGTGTCTACATTATGGGTCCCTCTAGGTATGTCCTGGACTCTGCAGGCTGGCACAGGGCTTTCCAAAGTGTAGGGCAGCCAGAGAGAAGTGACACATGTCACTGGGACTGTAGGAAATGAGGGGATCCAGAAAGATATTTTATGCAAACCTCTGCTGTAAAAGTAACTTCTAGTGAAGAGCTAATCACCCCCCCCCAAAAAAAACAGTGTGTGAACCTTTAGTCCTAAAAATAGTATTGTAGGGGCTGGAGAGGTGGCACTAGAGGTAAGGTGTCTGCCTTGCAAGCACTAGCCAAGGAAGGACCCCAGTTCGATCCCCAGGCATTCCATATGGTCCCCCCAAGCCAGGGGCAATTTCTGAGCACTTAGCAGGAGTGACCCCTGAGCATCAAATGGGTGTGGCCAAAAAATAGTATTTTAAACCAATGTTATATTAACCAAAAAAAAATTAGGTAAAATTGTATAAGGCAGGCAACTACCTGATGCAGAATCATCCAAGTATGAGCAAATATAAATTACAGACACTATTGACATTAAAGGGTGCTTGAGTCACTCTTCACTATGAGCCTGTAGAGTCAAGCCTATTATTGAGTTTTATGCCAAATGACTGATTAGCAGTGAGATTTAAAGGGTGATAGGTGAGACTCGAGGTGAAATACAACACAGAGTCAAAAGTTTTTGTAGCTGTAAGAAGATGTTCCATGCACAGCAGCAACAGAACAATACAATTGAGCTCAATTCTTTTTCACAAGACAGAACAAGACTTTCAGGAAAAACAAAATAGGCATCAAGGAATGAGTGTATCCTGCAGCAAAATTGCTAAGTATGGTCTGCTGAGACTAGATGTGGCCTGAAAAGAAGCTAAGCAAGCAGATCGTTGAGAAGACCCTTGAAAAGCAGAAGAACTGGTACCAAAGTTCCATGTTGCAGAAAAGAACACTGGAGATGAGATGGAAACAGCCCATTAGAACTGGAATTAGCCTGAGGTTATTTAGAGCTAATCAGGTTGAAAGAATTCAAATTATAACCCTCTTCCAGAGGGGTGTACTTGAATGACTCTGTAATCACTTGCATGGAAGGTGTCTCCCTGTGTGCACATGCTTGGTATTCAAGAAATACACAGAATCATAGATTTATCTGTTGAAGACAAGATTCCACTCTGCAGTTTTAGTATTGCCAATTGTTTTCTGCAATAAAAACCAGAAAGGTTTGACAATTCCCCAAATAAATTCCTGTTGGCAGTGATGAAAGAGTGAGCCCAAAGCATCAAGAAGTGCTACTTAAGGAAATGTGGGTAACAGTGGCATCAGTATGAGACCTCTGTTATAACCATTCACATTCCTAACAACACATATCTCCACTAGAGAACTTTTAGGCAGCAAAAGTCCTTATCATCAGTTCTCAAATGTTGTTTGTAAGTGATCAGTTCCATTGATTCCTCACTCACGGAACCTGAAGAAATAAATACCCTGGCAAAAGATGTGTGGGTCCTTCCTCTAAAGATTTATTTTGCTGATATTCCTCACCAGTTCACAAAGCAAGTATGAATTTAAATTCAATTGGTGAGCACAGATGGGGCCTGATCAATGGCGTTCCCACATAGCATTTGCTGCATTCAGATTTTAAAGGCAAATTGGTGTAGTGGGAAAATGATGTGTCCTGAAGCAAATTCAGTACGTTTTAACCTGAGAAATAAGCTATGTCCTAGAGAGATTTAAAAACAAAACAAAAATAACCACACTAGAAAAAAAAGAAGGGGAGGAGGAGTTGAGCTAAACCTCTCTCTGATGGGAAATGCACAGAGCAATGAGGGGGAGAAGATACACTCATAAAAGGAAAACAATTCAAAGCTGAGAGTACGGAATGAACTGGGAGTTCTTTACCCTGGTTAGACATTAGCATTACTGGGGAGGTTCTTACAAAGAGCTCCCCGGCCTCCATCCCAAAAGACTTTAATTCAATTGTTCTGGGGTGAGAAGAAGACAATAACATCACTGTAAATTTTACTGGTGCTTCTAATGGGCAGTCATGGTTGGGAGCCATTTATTCCAACTATAGCTCCTTAAGCATCCAATTGAGAGGGAGATTCCTGGGGTATCAGAGCAAGCAGAGAAGGCAAGAGGGAAAGCAATGGGGAAAAGAAAAAAAGAATTGTGTGGAATTCAAAGGAAAGGATATTAGGGACAGCCCTGAACACAAAGCCCAAATGGGCAAACTTGATCTGAAAGACAACAGGAGGAAAGGAGGATTCCAGAGATGATCTGACACATCTTTCTCTGTGCACAGGACACCTTTCCATCCATGTTCACATCTGATACTTTCAACAACAATATGAAGTAGGCAAGCAGGGAAAACATAAACATATCCATTTACCAATGAGAAAATGGAGACTCGGGGGGTTTGAGTGACTCCATAAGAGTAGTGTTTTCAGAAAATTAGTCCAGTGATAGCATGCAGTGTGAATTACAGTGTGGGAGAGAAAATTCCAGGAGGTCTCTGAGAAGACTGATGCCTTCCCCTAAATGGGAGATAATATCAGTCCACAGCATGTCAGAGGCCTCAGGAAGCTCAGCAGAAAGAAACTCTAAGAGCCACCTTACTGCTCTGTAGCCCTCTATTTGCGTTTGGTGCATGGGCACTAATCTTTAACACAGTGGGTTACAGTCAGAACAACTGTGTCTGCATCAAGAATGGCTCTAGGGAGACTGAAGAACAGAAAGGATTAAACACACTTGAGCAGACATGACAAAGAACTTGATCTACCAACTAGAGGAGCTCTCTTATCGAGGTTGACTTTCAAGCTAGTGGAAGCTTTCTAGCCATGTGGTTTTGATGTTTCTCCCCAAGAAGAGGGAACTCTATGGCTGATAGAGTATAATCTTTTCATCTTTCACCCCATCATACATTTAATTGGCAAATTAGAGGAAAAATCTGAGGACATTCTCCCAACTCACCATTTCTTTTTTTTTTTTTTTTTTTTTTTGGTTTTTGGTTTTTGGGTCACACCCGGCAGTGCTCAGGGGTTACTCCTGGCTTCATGCTCAGAAATTGCTCCTGGCAGGCACGGGGGACCATATGGGGCACCGGGATTCGAACTGATGACCTTTTGCATGAAAGGCAAACGCCTTACCTCCATGCTATCTCCCGGGCCCCATCACACCATTTCTTATGAGTTAACCAGAGGCTAGAGAACAGAAGTTTTCCCCATATTATTGACTGTGTCAACTAACTGTGGGAAGACTTATCGCCTTCAAAACTAAGCTAGATGGACAAACTTGCCCAATTCTGGGACTTAGTAAGTCCACTTGGCTATCACAACTGCACCATTGACTCATATTTAGCTGTTATCTGTCAAGGATGTATTTGAAGCCCTCTTCATCTTCAGTTCATAATTTCTTCTGAAAAGATAAGAGAGAAAAGTCCTACTTATGGGGTATTCCTTGGAGACACTCATTATGGACAGTTTTGAAGCTAAAAGGAATTCTTAGAGCAAACCCCATGCCATTGAGAGCCCTTGGCAGTTTTATAACCTTGATAACTATGGAAAGAAGATTGTTGATGAATCTCCGAAAGGACCCAAGTAGTTCAATGAGTCAGATGCCCCCTGGGTGGGGAGATGCTTGAGATTCAACTCTGGGATCCAGAGAATGTTATGCTATCATGGCATAAGAGACCCCATTCTTTCTTCAGGCATCTTGTTTAGTTACAGACTTTTTGCCTCCACCAAACTCCTTTATCCAAATAGTTAAATAAAGACTCTATTCTGTGAGTTTTACAGCACCAAGTAACTTCTGAAGTCACGACAAACCTCTGAATATTCCTTACCGTGTTGAACAGTCTAGCAAGCCAGCTGATTACATAGATTACTTTCAAAGGCAAAGATATTGTAAAAGAAGCTATTTTACTGAGACCAGATAATTCTATTCTTCTACTTCCTTCACTGAGGCTAAACTTTATGTCTATTAGGGAATGGAGACCAATATATTCCCTATATTCTACAGGACTTGGGATTGCATGATGAGGTTTCAATTATATCTACAACTGAAATATTTATGTACTCTTTGAGAGTATATCATCTTAGACTATGAACTCAGGCTAAATTGATCTTGTTCATCTGGAGGCGATAGCTTCCCATTCACATCAAGAACTGTGTCCTCTTCACATTTTGTTGTAAACTCATTTATTAATACCATCTCCTTTGACCCAAGGCTCTTAGTTCACTTTCTGCCCTAAGGAAAATCTGGAATAAATGTACATATTTAGCACAAAATACAGTTAAGTGATCTGATGACTAGAGAAAACAGAAATTCAAATTTTGGGTTATGGTGATTGCTCTTATAATTTTTATTCTTGAGATTAGCTTCAGTAATTTACTCTCAATTTACCCCAATTACATTTCCAAGACCTCACTTCATTAGCTCACTTTGGCTGCATATCTAAATAAACTTGGCTGTGGTTCAACTTAATAGCAATTTGCAATTCTCCATCCCTACTCTTTTGAGCATTCATGTGGAAATAAGGGAAAGGTAGGCCAAAGAAGGGTTGGAAGACTGAAAATTGAGCAAGAAGGTATGCTCATCATAAATGTATCCCCAGAGATTTGGTAATCTAAGTCCATAAAGGGAGCTAGTTTCCACAAAGTTCAATACTAAAGAGAGAGAACCAACTGTCCTCTATTTCTCTTTCTTAAGCATAAAGTGTCCCTAAAGAGAAGAATTCTTTCCACAGCAAGAGCTGTGAGTGAATTACTACCTCTTCCAGGGACCCAAACCATCTAATAATGCTATTACACTTAAATGTCTTCTATTTCTCTCTTTCTTTCCAAAATTCATCCATCTACTGGTTCCCAGGTCAAGTCATGCCTCCTCCATAAAGATTTCCCTGACCACATCTGCTAAAAATTATCACCAATTCCAGAAAAAAGTCAAATTCAATCAGGAATCATCTGCCCCCCTGTTCAGTAATAAAGGTGATGTAAATAACTGATTGAGTTGCTTGAAAAATTTTTCACACACAAATAACATAAGGTAAAATGCCAGAAAAAATACATTTTAAAAGACCATAAAGACAAACTATGATATGTTCAAATAAAATTGAGCTCTTATTTAAAATAAAAACATTATATATAATATAATATAATCCCTCTATATTAGTTCTACCTGAATCCTTATAGATATAGGAAATTCAGAAAATGCAGCTCCTCACTCTGATCATCTTTTGGAGCCTGGATGAAGAGTAAGTTTATATCTGTAAGTTGGTTTGTAGTCTATTTCTTTGTGCAATAATGGAATGGAATTAGTAATATGAACTCTTCCATTCAATCTTTCATATTGCTTTCTCTTCCCGTTATCACTACAGAGTCCCTGTACACTGATTCTGTCAACTATCTATCCAGCTCTTCCTCTGTTTTGGTTTTTTTTTTTTTTTTTTGGTTTTTGGGCCACACCCAGTGACGCTCAGGGGTTACTCCTGGCTATGCACTCAGAAGTCGCTCCTGGCAGGCACGGGGGACCATATGGGAACCGGGGGATCGAACTGTGGTCCGTCCAAGGCTAGCGCAGTAAGGCAGGCACCTTACCTGCAGCGCCACCACCCGGCCCCCCCAGCTCTTCCTCTGTACATCTAGCTCCTACTTAGTACAAATGCCCAACCAGCTGGATAAAATTTCAACAAGTGATATATTCCCAAGTGCATTTAGTTAATAGCCTCACCATCATACTTTGAAGCTATTTGCTTATTCATTAGATACTCTATTTAGGAATATCTATAACATACAGAGCTTTATTCTTGAATTTGCTGTGAACAAAACAAGCACAGTTCCAGTTCTTTCAGAGTCTATGTTCTAATGAAAGAGACAAACAATAAATTAGAGCTCTGTAGATGAGACAGTGCATTAGGAAATGGTCTGAAGAAACATAAAGATTAGTAAAGGATTGATGGTGACCAGGGATGCAATTTAAGTGGTCAAAGCAAAACTGAGACCATGACATTTTAGAAGAGGTATGAATCAAGTGCAGAGATTAGCTGTGTTAATTTTTTTTTCCTATAAGAAGCTTCCAGAGGGAAGGAACCTACACCAATGTTAAGGTTAAAGTTGCATAAGGTGACCCAAAACAAGTCTGTGTAGCTGAATATAAATGGTAAAAGGAGAAAGTGAGGTCCAGGAGGAGTAAGAGTTTAATCAAGACTGAGAAGCATGTTGAGTTCATCTTTGATATAGTAAGAATAATGGGGAACAGTTTTGAGGGAGAAAAAGTCATAAAGTCATATCTGACATCTTACTATGCTCATATTGGCATACATACAGAACAGATTGTGCCAGCCACAAATAGTAAGCAAGAACTCAGGTAGGAGTGTCTTACTTGTTGTCGCCTCTTCCTGAGTCTTTTCCTAGCTCATTTTAGTTATGTTCCAGGGTGGACTGTTCTGCTCTCTCTAGAAATCCTATGGCTTGGTTCCAAGGGCCCTGCTAAAGACCCCCAACAGATCCCCACATTACTCTCAATGAGTTTTTCTATCCCTGTAGACTTACCACATGTCTATGTCACTGTTAGCCAAGGGTTGTCCTCTTCTCTCCTCTCCTCACTTGCTGGCACACACATGATCAAATGATGTCCCAGTAATGCTGGGCATTATTATAACCTGAATATATGACTTGTACAAGGGGCACTTCATAGGCATTTATTCCGAAATGAAAAACTTCAAGCAGTGCCATGTCAGAATCTGCCATGAATTCCACACACACTATTAGCAAATGTTAGGAAAATGAGAGCATATATTTCAATTTTTAAATTGCTTTAAATTAGATCCCTTACATGGCATTTATCCAGCATCTGGGAAGGCCAAGCAGCCCTGAGAGTCTATTTAATTGAGCCAGCCCATTTTAGAGACAAGACCCTAAATTGGAAGGCATTGGCAGAAAACCCATAGGACTAGCTTGTTCTAAACTCTCAAAACTGTAAAATGCTTTGGGGATGGTTAGAATGATGCCAATAACTTCTACCATCATTATTATTCTGCTAATTATGCTCCAGAGGCTTCTTTCTCCATCTTCTTCAGCCTCTTTCTCTCTGTGAAATCCACACAGCATGGCTCAGAACCAACCTGGCTCATCTAGTCTGTTTTCCAGCTGAAACCCTCAAAAAATCCCATTTTACTCCCAGCCCCGCCCAGGAACCTGGCATCCCCCCCAAAGAAGAAGTGACTTGTCCTGGAAAAATATAGATAGTTCACTGGTCAAAGCTAACACCAGCCAATGAACAAGTTATGCAGGTCATGTGGCCTGAAGATATTTCAAAGCACAACAGTAGTCAGTATACTCAGAGTCAGCTAGGTACTGGGTTTTCAGAAGACCTCAATCAGTTTAGAATTTTATTCCTCCACAGGGGGCAGAGCAGTGGCACAAGTGGTAGGGCATTTGCCCTGCACTCTCTAACCTTTTACGAAATGCAATTTGGTTCCCTGGAGTCCCACATGGTCTACTCCCAAAGCCAGGAACAATTTCTGAGCGCATAGCCAGGAGTAACCTCTGAGCGTCACCGGGTATGGCAAAAACAAAAACAAAAACAAAAGAATTGTATTCCTCCAGTGTTGTCAGCAAAGGACAGTGCCTATGGCCTAGACTCTGAGTGATGAAGATACCAGTGAGGCAACAGATTCAATATTCCTGTAATTCTATAAACAGAAGACAAACTGCTCGGTGAATGACAAGCGCTGCACAGATGCCACCTATTAAATAATTAAAATAAAGTAGAAATTAAAAATAAACAGTGGGAGATGATTTGAAGCACACACAACCAAAGACAGCAAAAAGAGTAACCTGGGAATGAAGAAGTGAGTAAAATTAGATTTGACTTATTTCTAAATTCAATTGCATCTAGATTAACTGGCTGCTTTCCTCCCATTGTCAGCATGAAATAAACAATACCTTAAACTGAGAAATCCGAGAAGTTCTATACTAATCGTGCAGTCTGGGCACCTCTTTTGATGGGCAAAGAAGTGCCCTGACTTTTCCGATTTGGACAATGGGAAGGTAGAAAGAGGCCTACAATGGAAGGGAAATGAAAATAGAAAGTGTAAGGGTCAGCGAGTGCTGTGTGAGGAGCAATCACAGACTCTTACAAACACACACTTTGAGGCATCATTTCTTAGTTTGCTGATCTTCACTGGCTCCATCTAACTGACTCTGCTTCAAGCTGCAAACCAGTTTGGAATTGCTATGTTTCAAGGGAAGCTTAGACTCTGGTCTCTTCCCTGCCTGTTTATTCTGAAATGACAATATTTAACCAGAGGAAACTGGCATTATGGCAACGAAAGAAATTCAAAGTATATGGAAACATACAATTCTTCAGAAGCTTTCACCTGGAATCTGCACAGTGCCATGGTTCTATAGCTGCTATTTCTGAGTACAAGTCCCACAACTGGGTTCTTGTTGTATATTGTGGGAAAATACAAATTCAGCCAATCTTCTGAGTGTTAACCCCTCTGGGAAAGGTTAGAGAAGCAAGGATTCAGTCTGTCAGTGTTTTTATTTAACTTGGCACTTTTCCAAATGAAATGGTGCTGGGTTTCTTCAAATTCAGTCCACCATCTATTTGAAGCTCTTTTTTTCTTTTTTAATGAATATCTTTATTTAAACACCATGGTTACAAATGTGTTTGTAGTTGGGTTTCAGTCATTAAAAAAAAAAAAAGTGCATCCCTCTTCACCAGTGCAACCTTCCCTCCATCAAGTTGTTCTATCAAAAAAGAAAATGGTTTTAGGGATTAGAGCAGTGGCGCTAGAGGGAAGGCGGCTGTCTTGCAAGCACTATCCTAGGGTGGACTGTGGTTCAATCCCCCAGCATCACCTATGGTTCCCCCAAGCCAGGAGCGATTTCTGAGTGCATAGCCAGGAGTAAACCCTGAGCATCTATGGGTGTGGCCCCAAACCCAAAAAAATTGGCTTGAGGGGCCGGAGAGGTGGTGCAAACAGTAGGGCTAACCTAGGGCAGACTGCAGTTCGATCCCCCTGGCGTCCCATATGGTTCTCCAAGCCAAGAGCAACTTCTGACCATATAGACTTCTGACCATATAAGAGTGACCCCTGAGTGTCACTGGGCGTGGCCCAAAAAGTTAAAAAAATGTTTTTTATATTTTTAAATAATTTTGAAAAACTGGAGACAAAAAATAATGATGCTTTGCAATAGCTGGAAAACGTGATATTCTAATACCAATGTCTGTAAAAAAAAAAAAGTTATATTGTCACACAGTCCTATTAATTCACTTGCCACCTCTCTCTGCTGTTTCTGTGCTTCTGACACAAAGGTGAGTTATCACAACACTCCCTTTGGGACCTGAAAAGTAATATATTGACTATCTGACTGTTTTTTAAAAAATGGACTGAGGACCAGAGAGATAGGACACAGGTTAAGACAGATAACTTGTCTGCAGCTGATCTCAGTTTGATCCCCAGGACCAACATGTTCCCCCAAGTAATGCCAGGAAAGATTCCTGAACCAGAAGTAAATCCTGAGCACCACTGGACAAAGCTCACAGACTGAAAATAAATCAATTAACATACAAATATATTGCAAAATGGCCTGTCCAATGAAAAAATAATATGAGTCACATAGGTAACTTTACATCTAAGGTAGGCAATTTAAAACATAAAAGGACAGGCAAAATTAATTGCAGTGATGTATTAATTTAATAAAGTAGATCCAAAATAGCACATCATATAAAAGTTTTAATATGCTATTTTGGTTCTTTTCCCATACTAAGTTGAGAAAGCTGGTGTGCTTCGTACTTGCAGACAACTTATTTCAGACTCAGGGAGTTCTTGGGACCCCAAGACCACTTGTTTGTGATTGGTGATGACCACAAAGCAAAGCATGAATATAGAACTTTTTCCCTTCCCTCCAAGGAACTGAATTCTGTTCCCTGCTCTCTGATTCCAAAGAATCTCAGTAGCCTTCCCCCACCAGGAAATCAAACTTCTTTAAGGGAATAAGCAGAAAGCACCTCCTAATTGTACCAGCAGCTACGAGACCTCTCTTGGATTGTTCAGTTCAGAGGACTATACACCTGAGACACAGTTAGATCAGACATCCTGCTGAGAATGAGTCTTAACTATAGAAGATTATGTAGATGACTGCAGGAAGATATCAAGAACAAAATAATTTAAGACAAGACTAAAATGCTTAGGAAGAAGTTCACTCCCTGTTGTCCCTTCTTTTTTTAAAATCCAGTTTCACACTTCAGCTAACAGGAGGTACAGCTGCTAACGACTGGTAGAAATCAGTGTCACTGGCTGACAAAAGCCAAAGGCAGGATTCAGGGTGTCAAGATCTGCCAGGAAGGAGTGGCCCAAACCCCAGGAAATAGCCCAAAGAAAGTGGTATCTATTCTGCATTTAAACTCTGTCCAGGTTTCACAAATGGTTTCCCAAGATGCATCAGGAGTAATTTCTGAGCACAGAGCTAGGAGCATTCCCTGAGCATCTCAAGGAGTGGTCCATAAATAAAGAATAAAAACACATAAGGAAAAAAATAAGTGCCAATTTTTCTGAAGAATACAACACAAAAATCCATAGTGTCTATAATATATCACTAAAAACATTATAGATACAATTCAAAATGATTAAACCTATTAAAAAGCTGCTTTTCTAGATGACCCTGAAATAACCCTGATTTTGGTGCTCGGGAAAAAAGATTTTTCAATAAATTTGTTATAATGATACTGAATAACATCAAGAAAAATGTCTATCATCTTCGTAAAAAAATATAGAGATTCTTAAACAGAGAAAGAGAAAAAACAGAGATAGATCTTTTGTATAATAAAGAACTAAATGAAACTGTACAGTTGAGAAATTAAAGTAACATGAAACAAAATAGTCATTGAATGGCAATATTCACTGTGTAGAAAATCTTAGAGACTCTACCAAAAAGCTACTAGAATTAATCTGCAAGGTTAGCAAGTTTTCAGAATACGAAGTTCAGTAGTTTAAAAAAAAATCAATTATTTGTATATATTTGCAATAAATACTCAGAATTCAAGAAATCTTTAAATGTCATCTATAATAGCAGTCAAAGCTATGAAACACTTAGAAATAGATCTGACAAAAGAGATTCTATTCCAATACTGAAAATGACAACATAAATGAGAGAAAATGAAGAAGACCTCAACAAATTTTAAGATATATTGTTCTCGGGTAGAAGACTCATTATGAAGATGTCGGTTCTCTCCATGAAAATCCATCTTTTCAGTACAAGTCCAGATGAAATTTCAGTAGATCTTTTCTGTAACATTTGATATGCTGATTCTAAAATTCTATAAAACTGTAAAATATATAGAGTATCAGAATGAGAGGAACAAAATCGAAGAACTTGTATAACCCAATTGTGAAATTGATCATGTATAAGACAACAGTAATCAAAACCTTATAGTACTCGCATCAAATCAGGGAAAAGGAGACACAGCCAATCTAGAAATAGACCCACATGCAGACCTTCAATTTTTTTTTTATAAAATATTCAAAGCAGGGCCCAGAGAGATAGCACAGCGGCGTTTGCCTTGCAAGCAGCTGATCCAGGACCAAAAGTGGTTGGTTCGAATCCTGGTATCCCATATGGTCCCCCGTGTCTGCCAGGAGCTATTTCTGAGCAGACAGCCAGGAGTAGCCCCTGAGCATCGCCGGGTGTGGCCCAAAAACCAAAAAAAAATATATATATATATATATATATATTCAAAGCAATTCACTGGAGTATGCTTAGTATTTTGAACAAATGGGGCTGAAACAATTGGGTGCTCATTTGAACAAATAAAATTTAATCCATAAATCATATGTACTTAAATTATTTGAATTGCATCATATATAAATTTTTCTGAAGAGATTATTAAATATTAAACATGTAATCTTATATTATTCATAATACAAAGCATAGGAGAAAAATTTATTTTTGAAGGGAGGGGTCCTCCTGAGCAGGACTCAGGGAATCCCAGCAGTACTTCAAAGTGTACTAGCTTTGGCAGCACATATGCTAACAATATTCCAACAAATAGGTCAGCAGTTCAGGGCTAAGGGCCAACAAAGCAGAAATGCTCAGACACTGTAGGATCAGGGATTATCAGAGACACCCTAGTAAAGCTGGGGGACCATAGTAGACGCTTTGGGATCCTCCAGGGCTTCTCACTACTGGTAATGCTAGTGGAAGTGGCAACATGTGGGTTCAAATTCAGGCCCTGGCTCAAATAAAGGATATGCATCAATTATTGAGCTACCTTCCTGGGCTGAAAAATTTCTATTTTTTTCTACCTTAGTTTAAATGAAGATACTTTCAAATGTGACGCCGAAAGTAGAACCCACAATTGGAAAAATTGATAAACCAGATTTTATTCAAATAAAACTTCCTGCCTTTCAAAGACACTGGTTTTCTGTTTTGTTTTGTTTGTTTGTTTGTTTTTGGTTTTTTGTCTTTTTGTAAAGACACTCTTAAGGGGCCAGATAGATAGCACAGTGGTAGGGCATTGGTAGGCCATTTCTTGCATATGACTGACCAGGGGCAGACCCAGGGCAGACCTAGACTCAATTCCTAGCATCCCATATGGTCCCTGAGCCTGTCAGGAGTCCTTTCTGAGTTCAGAGCCAGGAGTAACCCCTGAGGGTGCTGGGTGTGACCCCCCAAAAAAACAAAAACAAAATATAAGGAAAGACTTAAGAAACTGAAAGGGAAAAAGCAATTAACTAGGCAGAAATAGTTGCAATCTATATTTTTATAAAGAGTCTGTATCCAGCTATGCAATGATAAGAAATCAAATAACCAAGTAAAAAATGGCAATACTTGAGCAAGTAGTTGAGCATCTGTAGACTAAGAGCACACTAGTAAATGACAAAATGCTGAGTATTATTATTAGTCATTAGAAAAATGCAAATGGAAATCACAATTAGATACAATTTACATATATGCTAGAATAGTTCTAATTTAAAATGTTGACCATGTCATAGTATATGTTGACAAGGATATAGGAAAACTATAACCCTCATCCTTTGTTAATGCATATGAAATTAGAATGCAGTCCCTTTAGAATGTTTCTTAAAGCTAAGCATGTATAATATATGCTACTCTACTGCTACATACTTATCCATGAGAAATTAAAGCATTTAATTCAAAGGCTGATACATGAATGTTTACAGTAATTTCATCTGGAATAGCCAAAGTTCTAAACAACCAAAATTTTCCACAAATGAATGCATAAACAAACTGCAGCATATGCTTGCAAAAAATATTATTGTTCAATGAAAATAAAGCCAGCACTGAAACATACTTCATGGTTAAGTCTTATAATAACTATCTAAGTGAAAGAGATAGATACAAAAACAACAATACATTATCTAATAAAAAACAAACCCTACCAATTGATAATTTTATAGCCAAGAAAAATATCCTTTAAGAATAAAAGTTAGGGGCTAGAGATTCAGGAGTCAAGGCTCTTGGCTTGTACTTAGCAGACCTGGATTTCAACCTCTGCATACTATATGACACCCTGAAGCACTGCCAGGAATGATCCCTGAGCTCAAAAATAGGAGAAAGCCCTGTGCATAGCCAGGAGTGGCCCCCCAAAAATATAGCAATAGAAAAGAGTCAGTACCAGAAATACGTAGAGGGCTTTGGTATTTCACTTGCATGCTATTAACATTGGACAACATATGGTCCATGTATTGCCAGGAGTGATCCCAGAGTAGAATACTAGGAGCAAGTCCTGAACAAAATTGGGTATACCCAAAACAAAAAAACAAATGAAAAATAATATAAGCCAGGGCCAGTGAGGTGGCACTAGAGGTAAGTTGCCTGCCTTGCAAGTGCTAGCCTAGGATGGACCACGGTGTATATATATATATATATATATATATATATATATATGTATATGTATATATACATATGTATATATATGTATATTTGAGATGCAAGAAAAATTCTACCAGATAAAGCAATGTAAAAAGGCACAGTTTTAAAGTTGTACAGCTCAATAAAATAAAACAAAGTTGAATTCTGCGTTATCTGCTGTTAGCCTAAAATAACACAGGAAGGAAAAACGGAGAATCAAAAATAAAATGGAGCCAACATAAACATACACATGTTAGCTATAAGTCCAACCACATCAATGACGTCATTAAATTTAAAGGAACTAAATAACTTAGTTAAAAAGCAATGAATATTCAAATAACTAATAATGCAATACTTAACTATATGATGTCTATAAAAATGCACTTCAATTATAAAGACATGAATGTAAATGTGAATAGTTAACAAAATATTCACTACATAGGCACCAGACAAATTAAGACTGCATTAGAAACTGAAGCACCATCCAGAAAATAAAGGACAAGAAGAAAAAATCCTGTTAAGAAATGAATAAGACCATCAAGACTCTTCCCTAGTAACACCCTACTAACAAAACCTTTTGTGGGTCAATTTGGGGAAAGTTCTACTCTAAAACATCTTTGTGAAAACCAAGTAGAAGATTTATTTAGAGATTCACCTACACCTTAGCCTGGAATATGTACTCTAGGCTTATGATCTCTCTCTCTCTCTCTCTCTCTCTCTCTCTCTCTCTCTCTCTCTCTCTCTCCTCTCTCTTCCTTTATTCTCTCTCTCATCCTGTCCCTTCAAATTCCCTGCACTTTTTTTAATAAAAAGTGCACTTGACCATCAGGGAGATTGGGCACCTTCTTTGTATATAGGAGACCCTGATTTGATTCCTGCCATCACATGGCTACCTGAACACCACTGGGAAGAGCATTCCCTTGGTAATCCTGGTTATTTCCAAAACTACAAGTCCTGATCCTTAGGTAAACCTTCCTATAGGCTGGCAGAGTATCATTGGAAGTGGTCCTGGAACCCATCAAGCATTCTTGGGTGGTACAAAAATTTAGGGGAAAAAAGAAGAAATTGCCTGCCATAACTACAACTATGAATATCAGCTAGAGAGTGATCGGTGATGACTGATAAGAGTAAGATCAGAAGTAAAGAGATGTTTCCTAAAGACAAAAGGGTCAATTCATTAGGATGAACTAAAGCACAGCTGCAGATCAGCCTAATAATAGAGTTCACAGTGCGTGAAGCAGCATCATTAGAATTAAAGGGAGAAATAGACAAATTCACAGATATTATTGGAGATGTTACTGCTCTCAGCAACTGAGAAGAACTCCATCTGTCTCTCTGATGAGTTAATTCCCATAAGAATACTGCCCACAGGATCTAACTGGTAGAGGTTCAAGCTGGAAGTTATCAGTTCATTCTAACATATTAGAAACTCAAGAGTTGCCAGATTTGAATATCTACTACGGGCAGACACTGTTCTGTTAGTTTTTCTTTCCCTACATTAGTTTTATTCTAATGGCTACCCCTCAGCCATAGGGAGAATTTGAACAAGAACTGTACTTGGGTCTCATCCTTCACACCTTAAATCTGATGGATTTGAAAATGGTTCTAAACATCTTTAGTTTTCTAAAAAGCCTTTCATATATTAGTGTACACACACTTGAAACTATATTATCTCCTATTATGTTTGATTAGGCAATAGACTTTGGGGTCACATCATTACAATGAATCATTACAATGAATCAGTACATAGTATTTATACCCTTCACCCTGTGAATGAATAATTGTGATAAATACAACTAGGATAGTTGTTTGTTTGTTTTATACTGAATATGTTGTGTTTATAATAAATACTTCTCATCCTCAAAAATGTTTGAGATCCTAGTTTTACAACCTCCAGTAGTTTTCTTATTTTTTTTTAAAGAATAGTCAGTGAGTGATCTGAAGTAAAAGTATAAGAAGTATGCATTTTCCTTGCTCAGAGCTATCTCAGATTAAATCCCCAGCACTCCAGAGGATCTCCTGAGCCTGAACACAGTGCACAGTCTATGCACTGCCAGAAGTCATCACTGAGTAGAATACCAGGACACAGAGCCAGGAGTAATTCCTGAGCACAGCCAATTGCGTCACACACACACACACACACACACACACACACACACAAATATCCAAGTATCCAGCCATAATGATAACATGATTATAGGGTATTTTCCTTGCACTTGTTGGATGTAGGACAGACCCAGGTTTGATCTCTAGGACCAGAGCCTGACTGGAGCAATTTCGGGCTCACGGCAGGGAGTAACCTCTGAGCACTGCCTGGTATGGTCCCAAAACAAAAACACACAAACAAAAATCCAATGATCTATTCTAACTCCAAATCAGTCAAATTTTGTCAACTGTGTAAAAATAAATAACCTTCCCTATGGGTATGTTTCTCTTTAACCTGAACCAAGGCTTTGTTCTTTTTCCTGCCATAAATACCCTTTACTCCCTCTTATCTTCCAGGAGAATCCCTTCATGATACCATACAAATAGAAATTATATTAAGAATCTATTCTAGCCCAGTCCTTTGACTAACCTGTCAGACTATACACTAAAATTTAGAATAATTTATTTCTTGTTAAATTCTTCTCCTCATTAGGCCATGAGCTGTATAAAAGCACGAACTTGATCTAGTCTCTCTGGGCAGTCCTGGTGCCAAGTTCCCTAGTAAGCGGCCAATCAATGTAATGTACATGGAAGGAGGGAGGGAGGGTAGGAGAGAGAAGTTATTTTTTGGAGTCTAAAGATCTCAAAAATGTAAGGAACTTCTTTTGACTCAACTTTCTGTAATTCTTGGAAGATTTGAATTTTAGATAACAATAAGGACTCTCAGGGTTCCTTATAACATTTATAATTTACACAGCATTGAAGGTAATCTTACTTAATCCTTTTGACAACTCAATTATGCATTATTATCCAAATATTACAGAAGAGAAATCCAATGATTGAAAACATTGGCTTAGCCAAGAGCTGTAGCACATGACTTAAAATGAAGAGACATTGACCAGAGCCTTGATCTTTGGATTTAAGGTTTGTTTTGTTTCCACAACACACAATCCCTGAGGATAAACTAAGCTCCTAGCTTCCTAATATGGGTGGAGTCTTAGTATTTTATGCTCTGTCAGGCCTACCATCATCTGCATAGAATTCTACTAAGGCCTGCTAGGTACATGTTTTGAGTTTCCAGAGGCTTAGATACTGCCAGCTCCAGAAATCAGTTCAAGATCTGTGGTAAGGATTGCCCTGCAGATACTGGGGTGATAATACATTGGGAAAGGTGCTGGTCTTGGCTGTAGCTAATCTGGCTTTGACTTTCTGAGAGCTACCACATGTGATCTCTCAGTACAGTCAGGAGTAAGACTTGAGCACTCCCCAAAACAAAGCAGAATAAATAAGTATGTTTCATAGGGCCAACATAGTCCCCAAGCTCAGCTATTAAGAAGTCACTTCATCTTCCTCTAGTTCCTTCACCCACTTCATGCCATACCTGATGTGGTTGCAAGAAGGCAGTTGAATTGGCACCTAAAGTGAACCTTTGGGAGTTACATCCAAATGACGTTGGGGAGAGTATGAAGATGTGGAAACTGCCCCTTTCTGTGCTCTTCTCCCCTTGCCACTTCTGCTAGGAAACTGATTGGGAAGCTCTAAACTGAACTATTCCCTCTTCTAGTCCAACTCTCCATCTTGTTCCCCATCTTGCTCCACCCACCTTCCTGACCTCCATCCGTATACTCTTCAGTCATCATAATTTCCACAGTTTCTACTCAAGATATCTGCTCCATGTCTGAAAAAATAAAAGCCAGTCTATTCCCCTCCCCAAATCTTTTCTTTTAGGACTAAAAGGAACATCACAGCAAGATTGATTTGCCTGCTCAGCATCTCCAGAAATTAGTCTCATAATAGTACTTGCTTCGGGGACTTTTTTATATTATTATTATTCAGAAACAAAGTCTTAGAAATATAGGGGAAAAGTCAAGCTGTTTCATTGTGCCTCTGTGTCAGTGCAGAGGAAAGGTTGAAGAATTTATATTTCTCCAAGCCAGTATAGTTTTGGTGAATAATCCCATCAGAAATGCGAACAGGAAGTAATTTGGACAGATTCATGCACTGCCCCAAGTGAGACCATTCTTTGGGGGTGGAAGGGCTCCAGGCTCTCAGGGAGGAAGTGAAGGGATTCCATCTAGCAGAAGCAACCTCTATGCAGCATCTGGAGGTCACAAGACAGCAAGAGGGTCAGCTCCAGCAGGACTGGACATGAGAACAGGGAGAAGGGACAACCAATAGATTCCATTCCTGGGAGCCTAAGTGGAGTGTTGAATGAAGAGGAAAAATAGAAGGCCGCAATAGACTAATCTTGTCAGTGAGCACTTTAATCTGTGAGCTGTTCAGGCAAAGGGAGACTGGCCAGGAATGGTTACCTGAATCCAATGGCACCACCCTGAGCAAATATATTTGCACCCCAGTGTGCAGGGAGCTTTTCACTAGACAAGCAATGGTACAATCGTCCCAGAGCTCAAGATTGGTTTTCCCAGTAAGCTTCTCCTTTGCATACTCACTGTATTTCTTCACCCTAAGTTTGATGTTCAGTGGGGGATTACCACCAAATAATAGAGAAATGAAGGACATTGGAATAAATCCTTAAATGGATTGTTCTAATGTTTATTTTTTTTCATGGTGACAGTTGACTCAAAACTGCTAGACCACAAAATGACATTGTTCTCTGGGGAAAAAAGAATGGTATAAGATCACCATTTTAGTCGCAGCTGAAGGAATCATTCACTGACGGTGTTGATAGCTACAACACTGTTTGTCATGTTCATACCAATGAAGTCTCAAAAATCCAATTCTCTAATAGGCAAAGTAAACTCTTTTGGCAGAATTAAACTTCATTTTGCAGAAAAGAAGACTAAGAGAGATTCAAAATGTGTCTTTCCCCCAAGGGTTGCTGACTAAGTTATCACTAAACTGCTAACTCAAGGCTCTTTGTGAAGATGACCTTCTTCAAGAAGGCTGAAGCGCCCACTGGGATCCAGCAGACTCATGCCCTCCACAGTCAAGGGCCCCATTCTAAAATCTTATGGGGCTAGAGAGATAGTACATGGACTAAGGCACTAGTCTTGCATGCAACCAACTGCACTTCGATGCATGGTGCAACGTATGCTCCCTTGGAAAACAATAAGTGTAATCCATGAGCACAGTGCCTGGAGTAAGACTTAAGCACAGCCAGGTGTGACTCCCATACTCCAAAATGGAATTCCAACATTGCATTATGTGACTAGCTGGGAGAAGATTTAAGTTCTTCATCCCCAGGAATACTTCAATAAAAAATTGGATGAAAGAGCTGTCAAAAGAAGACAGAGGGGGCCAGGCGGTGGCGCTGGAGGTAAGATGCCTGCCTTGCCTATGCTAGCCTAGGACAGACCGCGGTTCGATCCCCCGGTTTCCCATATGGTCCCCCAAGCCAGGAGCGACTTCTGGACTTCTGAGTGCATAGCCAGGAGTAATCCCTGAGCATCACTGGGTGTGCCCCCCCCCAAAAAAAAGAAGACAGAGGAAGAGAGGTCAAAGACAAAAACTGTCAAGGAAGGAATTCAAGCTAGTATCCACACCCCAAATTTAGGAATAAACTGAAATGAGGTATGTTTTATAGTTTCTTTGAGTTAGTGACTTTCCCCTTGACTATTAATTCTACTAATCTTGGCAATGTCTAAAGAAAACTTTCTCAGAGGTAAACTGGACTGTGGGTGAAGGAGGAGAAAGTATATTATGGTGACAAAAGAGAGACCTGAAAGCTGAGGAATGGAGAACAGATGGGAGACGTGAGTAAGTAAAAGAGTTTCAGAATCACAGTTCTTAGCAGCCAATAAAGGACCTTGTGCAAACTACAAAAGAAAGGAAAAGGGCATTGCTTTCTCAAGACACATTATGGCCATCTGCTGGAAATTTCTCATCTTATAGATATATAAACCCAGGAGTACTGAATATGTATTGAGTCCTTGAGATTGCATGGTGCACAATCAAGAGCAGAGCCCTACCTCCTGGAGCTGACCAGTGGTCGGAGAGGGCAGCCTTAGCAATAGAGGGAGGTAATCTGAAACTTGGGAAAGCCCTGCCTCCTGTCTTAAGGTTTCCTTCAAACTTCACTTGGATACGGACACTTTATATTCCCCCAAAGAGTGCATAGGAATTAAGACAATGAACCCTAGGCCTCAAATCTTGAGGTTCTGGATTTAGCTTGGTCTGCCAACCTTTTTTCTATCCCAACCTGGTCTGCTGCTCAGAATAGATCTCTGGATCCATTCTGCTGATCAGTTTACACACATAACAAAGAGATGCTCAGAGGACAGGACACCTCGTCTGAGCATAATCCTCAGGGTACCACCATTGATTCACCCTACCAGGGACCAGATAAAATTTTAAATCAGGGGCTCGGGAGATAGCATGGAGGTAAGGCGTTTGCCTTTCATGCAAAAGGTCATCGATTCGAATCCCGGTGCCCCATATGGTCCCCCATGCCTGTCAGGAGCAATTTCTGAGCATAGAGCCAGGAGTAACCCCCGAGCACTGCCGGGTGTGACCCCCCCCCAAAATTTTAAATCAATGCAGTCAGCATGTTCCATAAGCTGGGAAGTATCTGAGTTCATATGGACCTTGCTCTAATCTAGATATGGTAAAAAAAAAAAAATTAGGCCTATGGTTGGATAAAACCACCACACTCCCCATTTTCCATTGTTGGAGAGCCAGGAGTAATTCAAGTCCCTGTCCTAAACTCAGCCCTGAGAACCACACTGGGGGCTTCCAGGTATGCCACGGAGCTCAGTTACAGTAAAGGCAGGAGTTGAGGCCACAGGCAGAACCAGTCTCAGGCCTGCAGATGATAGAAACCTGTATTCCTCCAGCCAACCTACACACATACGTGTTCTCCGAAGTAAAGTGTACCAGCACACAGGTCGACACAACTCATACTTTCACATGAATTACAGTGACACTTAGTTCTCTTTACTGAGTTTCTTCAACATGCCAGTCTCTGTGCAAGGTGAGTCCTCGTCGTTATCTCATTATTCCCCCCCACAATCCCACTTGTTAGCTCACTTCACTTGAGAAGATGAGATTCTGAAAAATGAAAAAATCCTCCCAAATCATACCAAGTGCCATGTGAGAGAGAACTTGAAAATTGTGGTCAAAGTTCGAGCACTTTCCACTCCACTGAGCTGTCTGCTTCTTTCCAATGTGCTGCCCTTACATAGTATAACCACAGAGCAGCATGTACACGCAACACCTTGTGGTTGTAGAGCAAATGGTGGTGATGAAAATAACTAACTTACTAAGATATTCTCCAGAGCCACTCATTATTCAAAATTCCTCTACAGATGAATGCCTACTATCTGCACAGTAACTCTGTACTTGGTACCTTTATGTAGCTTCTTTAGGAAAAAACTATAGCCCAGAGGAGACAAGTCAGTTTGGCCAGCGCTTCCCAGCTGGTAAGTGTGAAAGCCTAAAAATGAACTCTGTCACAAGTCTTTATGTAAATGTGGAGGAGGCTCAGACTCCTAAATTTAACCCTCAGGTGAGCTCTCTGTCCCTTGCTAGGTGGACCACCTAATCCCTTTGTCCTTGATGCATTGACTGTTGCATCTTGCAGCTTTGAGGCAAAGCTTTGAGTCTCCTGGAAAGGGAGCAAAGCAGCCAATACCAGCCCTGGGGGTCTAGTGTCCCCTAAAAAAGGTCAACAATGCTGATTCCATACTCAAGAGCAATGGGGTTTCAGAGCACAAAGACCAAGACATTGCCCAACAGTTTCATTCAGGTGAGGCAATGGTATGTGGAAGACAGTAAGCTGCTGTGTCCCCTCCCTGCTCTGCCCCTGCACCTGACCTCCCAGGCCCTGGCTGGGTTCTCACATACATGCTACCCTCCTATGGTAGTCCCTCTTTCAGCACCTCAATCCATTCAGTAGAAACAAAAGAATAAAGAAGAGCTCAAGCTGCCCAGACAGAATGCAAAGGCATGATAAGGGAAACACGAAAACTGGTGTGGCACAAAGGCAGAATGGGGATAGAGCCCAGCCCCTGGATTCTGCAATCCCCATCCTTAGTACAGTAAAAGGGCTGCGTGGGG
>PVKC010009877.1:14064-26422 GCA_004027635.1 Crocidura indochinensis | reverse complement strand
GTCAAACATAAATAAATGGGACTACATCAAACTAAAAAGCTTCTGCATGGCAAAAGAAACCCTACTTAACACAAGAAGACAGTTAACTGACTGGGAAAAAATCTTTTCACTCGACATATCAGATAAAGGGCTGATATCCAGAATATACAAAACACTCAGAAAGCTGAGCCCCCCCAAACCAAATAAAGCCATAAAAAAAATGGGAAGACGAAATGAATAGGCACTTCTCTGAGGAAGACCGAAAGATGGCCAAGAAACACATGAAAACATGCTCACCTTCACTCATCATCAGAGAAATCCAAATCAAGACAACAATGAGGTACCACCTTACACCAGTGAGGATGGCTCAGATCAAAAATAATGGGAACAGCCTCTGTTGGCGGGGATGTGGTATGAAAACTATCTCTTTTATTATTTCTGCTAATTGTCTGTTACTCAAGAAGAAGTAAGCCTAATAATGTGGAATCACCCAGGTGTTAATGATCTTAAGGTTTTATTTAGATTTATTTATTTAGATGTATTTACTCATTCTTCTTTTAAAAGACTAAGGCATTAGTCTGGATATTTGAATTTCTTATGGAGAACAAATAAAATTCATTCTCAAACTGCCAAAATTGTTATAATTTTACTATTATAAACTAAATAATAAGTATTGTTTTTAACCCATGTAACAATTCTTTTATTATTTATTTGGTTTTTGGGTCACCTCCAGCAGTGCTCAGGGGTTACTTCTGACAAGCTTGGGAACCATATGGGATGCCAGGTATCAAATTCAGGTCCGTCCTGGGTCAGTTGTATGCAAGGCAAATGCCCTACTGTTGTACTATATCTCTTTGCCACGCCCCACCCCCGCCCATATAACAAATATTGAACTCCAGTCCTAGGCACCATAAGGAAATACATACTTTTATTGGAATATATCTTTCCCTTATAATATCTCTGGTTTATTAAGGAAGAAACAACCTACATCTATAGATATATATGATATATAATAAACCAGTATATGATATATGCATTTGGATCAAATAAACAATGAATCAAATAATTAATTCTTTAATAAGCAGATTCACGTTAAGTAAGCCTCTACCCTAGCCTTCGTCCTATGACCTACGCAGATACCAAGATCTCTAGCTACAAAGGCCTGATGTTATCATCCACAATTGTTTCTTAGCACCATACAAAGATCTTGGGGTGTGAAAATGTGTATATGGAGCCTATAGTAGTATGCTTCAAGGGTGGAGACACCTTATCTCTTAGGCCATGGGAATTCCCTTTCTCATTTCCCCAATACTTATTGTGCCTATAAAAAAAGAAAAAAACACAGAACTTTGCTACACCAGCCCTCCTTTCTTCGTTTTCTTTGTTTCTTTTTTTCTTCTTATTTCTTTTTTCTTTTTCTTCTCTTTTCTATTTTTCTTATTCTTTTTAACTATCTTATTTTTTTTATTTTCTTTCATCCTCATGTTTATTATGCAATGGTGGTTTTTAGTAGTTAGGTGATTTTTATGTAGATACTTCTTTTTTTTTTTTTGCTTTTTGTTTAGTTTTTCTCCTTTTTTCTCTTCTTTTAAGCTGATATTTATAATCTCTATACGAAATCCTACCAGTTTTTTCCCAACAGAACCACATAACTTGAATCATCTTGTTCTGCCTCATGAATTGAAGGAGAAAGAAAATGGAGATTACTAGGACCAAATAGTCATATAGACAATGACTGGAAATAAAAAAATGATCAGACTCAAACACCAAACCCAAAGTCAATGACAACAGAATCAATACCCAATCTACAATAAGGTACACACCGAGGGGAATAGTTACACTAGCAGTCTGGGGGACAAGTAAGGGAGATATGGAATGCATGCTGGAAAAAGAAGTGGAGGGAGGACACTAGTGTTTGGAATAGCCCTGATTTATTGTCACTATGTACCTTAAATATTTTTGTGAAAGATTTGTAATTCACTTTGGTCACAATAAATTATTAATAAAAATAAGCAGGTTCATCTGATTTTGCTATTATCAACACATTCAAATCTAGAATGTTGAAGAAACCAAGTCCCCTGATGTTTTTCTTCTTTTTTTCCATCCATAATTAAAAAACCATGACACTTTTTATAACCTAGGGGCTATGGGAAATGGTGTTTATTTATTTAGATCTGAGTATTTCTCTCCCAGAGAGCACTAGGATAGTGTATTCAAATTGAGTAAGCAAAGGCATGCTAGAATAACTTGAATAACTTGAAGATTTCTGGCCTGAGTAGGCATTTCTTATGAGGGGCTACAAAGGATTTTGGAGAGTCCCTTTGCTAAATTTCTTTTAAAAATGCATTCAACCACAAGTACAAGAGCCCTATTTCCATCACTGAGTAGGGTGCTTTGTAAAGCCAGTTCTACTGGCTTCAACCAATCATCTACTGACTTTTATTTTTTATTTTACATTGTTCATTACCTTAAAAATGACTATGAGTTGATTTTTCAATGAGGAATAGTGAATTGGTTGCATATGTGAAACTGGGAAACAGCTGCAGAAGCCTAGGGGAACTTCACCAAGACAGTTAAGAGTTACCAATAATAGATCTTCCAAATGTCAACAATAGGGACATTTTCTTATGATGTATGTCATAGAAAGTTCATTTTCTGCAATTTTTAGAATTAATCTTAAAATTTATTATTAAGTAACAAGAATGCAGAAATCTGTCTACTAATCCTCTGCTCTATAGACTTTACCTATAACTATTTTATCAATATTCTGATTAAATTTTATAATCTAATGACTATGAATTTCAAGTAATATAAAAATATAATCATTTGTTCTAAACTTTAGTGAAACCCGGGAGTAATTTCTGGGTAATCAGATTGTATCTTTGTTTTGAGACCTTCCAAAGGCCTCTGAACAACTATTCTTTAAATCACACATATTTATATTTAAATTATTAATTCTGATTACTAACCTGTGCACTTACTTCTAAGTCTGGAAACTGATTATACTTAATAGAGGCATGAGAGAAAACACTCAGATGACTTTTAATAATCATATTTCATTTCTTGATCTGGGAGATGGTCACCCAGGCATGTTCAACTTTATGTGTATTATTTTTGTGTGTATATATATGAGTATAATAAAACTATGCTTGATGCTAAAATTATTTTAAAAATAAAAATGCTATTGCCTTGTTAAGTATAAAATCTCAGTGCTATGCCTATGAAATTTGTGCCTTTCATTTCATTTCACATTGTCATAAGAGTTATAATCTGCCAGAGATATAGAGCCTGTGGGAGATCTCTCTATATATTGATTTACTCAAGGAATTATCTTTTATAATTAAGGGTCTGGTAGAAAAAGGTTGGAAATTCACAGGGTAGACGTACCAGCTGGAAGTTCATAGGGACTGCTGGCCCACCAAAATTTACATGGAATTCATTTTAAGCAAAACCTTCATTCTGCTCTTATGTCTTCAAGAAATTAAATGGAGCCTACCCACACCATCCAAATTTACTTCAAGCCTACTGATTGCAGATGTCAACCACTACTACAGAAAAGAAAAACAACAACTTTGTAGTGCCACCTACATTAGTATGAGAGTGAAAAAAAAAGGATAATATAATCTCCCCACAGCATAAAACTATCCACTATCCTGATGACAGCAGTTGAGACTGGTTCTTCATTATGCTCCGGCTATGTCCTCTCTCTTGAAGTTTATAAATGAGAGTATATAAAGTGACTTTATATGAGTGAGAGGAAACATCCTCTGTGCCACATGCATAGACTCAGTAAGCCTCCCCAGAATGACCCTTGAAGAAGAAATTCTTCCCCTTGAAAAAGAAATTCTTCGTTCTTATTGTCTTGTTGGTAATGAATCACATTTAGAAAGGCTGAAGAAATCTGTTCAATCATTTGGAGAGATAATAGCATTCCACAAGCAAAAAAAAAAAATGTGAGTTTTTTTAACCAGCTTTAAAAATTGCCAAAATTTATGTGGATGCCAAAAAAATAAAGAAATCTGAATTTTAAAATTTTCAGACTTGGCACATGTGTTTCTCCAGTGAGGCGTTTTGCAAGTCTGCGGGGGAAGGGAGAATGAGAGAAGGGAATCACTTGGGAATGAATAAGGAAAGAATGAAGGTTCCAGTTAGGTCGCCAGCTTTTAGGGATAAAGTGATAAATTTTTTTTTCTTGCTGGTTTTTTAAGAGAGATTCAAAGCTACAGGAAGGAAAGGCATCCTTTTGCAAAAGTCCCTTAAAGTAAAGGGTGCTGGTGTTTTCCTTGCCCAAATTCCTGTAAAGTCAAGGGCACCAAGCAAAGAGCCTAATCTTTTCCTTCCTTCACTATAATGGGACCTCCTAGGATAACAATTTTCTGTGCGGATAATAGTAACGATAGCAGCTACTGACACTGTCAGTGTGTTGGAACTGTTCTAAACACTCTATTTCCTTCTATTACTGACAATAAGATCTGGACTGTTTCTCCCATTTTATAAGTAGGGAACTGGTGCTTAAGGAAGGAAAGAAATGGACTGTAAATTACCAAAGATTCAAGCCATGGTTCAGATCCAAGCATCCTGACTGCCGAGAAGGGGCCTCAATCACAAGATTAATCACCTTCCCTCCCTGGTATCCTCAGGAATGTGTTTAATGATATTAAGATAATAACTAGAAGCTGATGTCCTCAAAACTATTCAAAGGTAAAAAATAACTTGTTTCATGTTGGTTTGGTTTGGTTTGGTTTTGATTTTGGAACCATAACTGGCAGTGCTCAGGGCTTATTTCTGGCTCTGCACTCAGACAATTCTCATGGGAGGCTCTGGGAATCATATAGGGTGCCTGAGTACCAACCAGGTTAGCTTCATGCAAGGCAAAGGCCCTTCCATCTGTGCTATGGCTCTGGCCCCCAAATAAGTTAGTTTTAAGACCAAAATCAAATTTAGTGATTCAAATATTGAGTGAGATTTAAAATAAATTTAAAAATAAATGAACACCTAATTTATTGGAGTTCCAGATTCCCTCCTCAGGACTAAAAAAAAAGAGAGAGAGAGAGAGAGAGAAAGAGAGAGAGAGAGAGAGATCAATATAAGTTATTATCATCTCTAACAAATTAAGCTTTATAATAAAACACCCAAATTAAGAAATGCTGAGTGGACACTAATTAATAATATCTAATTGGGGTCATCTAGGTTTTTTTAAAAGTATAGAGAACTTCCTGTGACCAGCACAGTTGTCAGTTTAAGTCTTTTCTTTGGAATTGTGCCCAAGGACAGCTTACCTAAGATTGCCACTGGGTAAATAATTTTAGTTTCTTTATTCCAAAATACTTTGAGGCAAGACTTTTCTTCTAATCCATTAATTTTTATTGGTTTATAAAAAAACACTAGGATAAAATTCTATGTAAGAGAAGTTATAACTTGCTTTTGGTAAAATTCCATTTCCTCCAATATTTTGTCTCTAGACCAACAAAAAGAGCAGTGATAATATCTTTTCAGAGGCAAAATTGGTGTAGTTTTTTTTTCTTAGCAGAACTTTAGACTCTAAAGAAGTATTTTGGTATGCTTATTTAAAGAACATCTAGATTTACTGCCAAATAGCTCTTCATGAAAGACATATGTAAATACAGCAGAGTAAATGAGATAATTCTATTTCATTTAAAAAACACTTTCTTAATTATGTGAACTTATTTGAAAGAATATGAAATGCTCTGTTTTTAGTTCTGTATGAAGTTTGATGGTGATGTTTATAATGTAATCCTAGCCAGGAGTTAAAAATTATATTAATACTGAATGCAAAGTATTTTCTTTTCTCTCTTCTTGTATTTTAATAAAAGAAAATGCTAATTCAAAATTGATTACACAAATAGTTTGTAATCTCTGCCATTTTGGTTTTCTATTTGTAATATGTCAGAATTTACATTTGCAATGTTTAGTCCCAAAATATTTGTTTTAACATTTAATTACGGGCCAGAGTTATTGTACAATAAATAGGTTAGGAGTTTGCCTTGTGTTCAGGCTACTGGGTTCAGTCCCCAGCACCCCAAGCATTGCTCAGAGTGATACCTGAGTGCAGCAACAGGACTAAACCCTGAGGACTTCCAAGTTTGGCCTGAAAATAAATACTGTATTTTAAAATTTTGCATTAGATGTAGTCTTTAGGTAAAGATGGCATTAAAATATGCTAACAGTACCTTGTATATCTTATATATTAACCCCTTATTTGATTGGTATTGGGCGAATAGTTTCTCCTAGTCTGTGGTGGCTTTTGTATCCTAGGCACTATTTTCTTTGAGGTCAGAAACTTCTCAGTTAATATAGACTCATCTGTTTATCTCCACTTCCACTGTTTGGAGAGTGATGTTTCCTCCTTGAAGGAGACTTTAGTCTCAATGTCATGGTGTGTCTTACCTACGTGTTTTTCTATATACCATTGTGGTTTGGGGTCGATATCAAAGTCTTTAATCCATTTGCATTTGACCTTCAAAGATACTGAGAATTTAGCAAGAAATAAACTTGTGACCCCATCAAAACTGGGGGAAAAATGAATGGACAGTTCTCAAAGAAGAATACAAATGTTCAAAGGCACATGAAAAAATGCTTCACATCACTAATCATCAGGGAGGTGCAAATCAAAACAACAATGAGGTACTGTCTCACACCACAGAGTCTGACACACAAAGAACAAGAACAATCAGTGCTGGTGTGGATGTGGGGAGAAAGGAGCTCTCATTTGCTACTGGTGGGGATGTCATCTAGTTCAGCCTTTATAAAAAACAATATAAAAATAACTAAAAAAACTGAATATTGAGCTGCCATATGATACTGCTATACCGCTTTTAGGAATATACCCTAGGAACACAAAAATGCAATACAAAAATGCCTAATTCACCCCTATTTCATTGCAGCACTATTTACAATAGCCAGAATCTGGAAACAACCAAGATGCCCTTCAACAACTGAGTAGCTAAAAAAAACGGTAGTATATATATATATACACAATGAAATATTATGCAGCTCTCAGCAAAAATGAAGTCATGAAATTTTTCTATACATGGAGTAGCATGGAAACTATTATGCTGACTGAAATAAGTCAGAGGGAGAGAGATAAACGCAGAACAGTCTCACTAATCTATGGATTTTTAAGAAAAATAAAAGACATTATTGTAATAGTTCCCAGAGACAATAGTGTTGAGGGCTAGAAGGACCAGCTCACAAAATGAAGCTCACCACAAAGAGTGAGGGATCATGCTTAGCTATGCTGGAGACCCTGCAACAGGGGTATCTGTTAGGTGACCATATATAATATACAAGATTAAACACAGCAAAAAAATGTGCAAACAGCTATATTGTTTTTCACTGATTGGGACAATTCACTAGAAAATCTTATCCCAATGCAGTTTTCACAAAATATACAATATCTCATTTTTCATCATTTTATATATAATGAAATCAGTATGTGGACACATTTTATTAGCTATCTAATTCAATTAATAAAGTCTGAAATAATTTGAAAGGAACTGTGAAGTTCTAACTGTGTCTTCTACCAAATCCTACTGTTAATATGTTAATGAAAAAATTAATGATATTGATCTTCTGTCCTCCAAATCTAAGCTCCTTCTCACAGCCTTCACTACCAACTTAATTCTGATTTTTAATACTAATCTTATTTTTTTCTTACTGGTCCTACCCATAATATAGTACAACCAGATAGTTTAATTAGAGAGTGCATTCATTCTAAAAATTTAGCTTATATTTTTCCTCAAATACACTTCTGCTGATGCTGTTGCACAAAAGTTAAGATAATTATTGCCTTGTAGAAAACTGTCATATAAAATCAATAATAAAATTCTTAAATTTGGGGCTGGAGAGATAGCATGGAGGTAATGCATTTGCCTTGCATGCAGAAGGTCGGTGGTTCGAATCCCAGCATCCCATATGGTCCCCCAAGCCTGCCAGAAGTGATTTCTGAGCATAGAGCCAGGAGTAACCCCTGAGCGTTGCCAAGTGTGACCCAAAAAGACAAAAAAATTCTTTTTTTTTTTTTTTTGGTTTTTGGGTCACACCCAGCAGTGCTCAGGGGTTACTCCTGGCTCCATGCTCAGAAATTGCTCCTGGCAGGCACAGGGGACCATATGGGGCACCGGGATTCGAACCGATGACCTTTGCATGAAAGGCAAATGCCTTACCTCCATGCTATCTCCCGGGCCCCGACAAAAACTGGGCCCCGACAAAAAAATTCTTAAATTTAACTAATACTCTACTACAGACCCAATAAAACAATTTATTTCTGTGAATTTTACAATCACTTAACCTGCGTATTAAATAAATGCAAAAGTATTATCCTTTTCTTTGTCTTCTAATGTAGTCACAGTAGTTTTCATTTTTTTTTCTTCAGTATGCTCACTTTTTCTTTCTTGGATAATTATAATGGCTTTCTCTGTGCATTCTTTCCTTAAGTCTGTCCTACTCTCATCAAATTATTATCAAAAATATCTCCCTATCATGTCATATCCCACCTGAGTTTAAACCATCAACATATTCTTTAGAATAAAGTTAAACTCCATATTCAAGCTGCTATTATAATTAAACACTGAATCCCTTTTTCTGCCTCATACCACTCTGTGCTTTTATGTATATATGAAATATATAAGGGTTTATGCTAACAACACATAACAGATAACCACTTAGCAATCAGAGTGAGAAAAAAGTCACTCTTTCTCTATGTACTAAATCAGGAATCAAGAACAAATGATGGATTACTATACCTAAAATGAAGAAGATATTCTCTCTCTCTCCACACACACACACACACACACACACACACAACAATGGAATACTACAAGGTGTGAATAATGATTGAATCATTTATTTGCTGCAAATTGAATGGAACTAAACTATGTTGTGTTAAATTTAGTAATCCAGAAGAAAGATAAATTCAGAGTAATATCATTTATTATAAGGAAATAGATATATTTGATATCATTTATATGTGATATTATTTTATAGGTATTCAGGATAATTGGATGAGGGGATGCAATGGCTTAAAGGGATTGCCTGCATTACCCTTGGCCGCAGAACATAGGATGGAGGAGGAAAGAAATTTAGTGGTGAGAAGGAAGAAAAGAGAAAGAGTAGCAATGGGGACAGGGCTCAAAGGGATTTAGGTATCTCAGTGGTTTTAAAAAGTGACAGAGCAAATATCCAAAACACATGGGTTTAACAACACTGAACTCATACTACTCAAGATTTTATTTTCTGCTTTTTGTAAAATAATTCCTTTATTTAAGCACAGTGATTACAAACATAATTGTAGTTGGGCTTTAGTCAAGATTTAACAATAGCATTCTTACCAGTCCATGCCCCCATTCTGCCCAGATCTCTACCATGATTCCTTGGATTAGATATCTAACATTTTAATTAATCTTTGGTTGTTAATTTATGGCACCAGCTTTGAACATTTCTCAACAGTCTGATATCTTATCTTTATTTGGATAATTGATAAGGAATAAAATCAGGAGAAAGAATTGAGTTGTAAAAGGATAAGAAGAGGAAAAGAAGGAAGGAAAATGGTGGAATTAGAAAGGAGGAAATGAAGGATAAGACAGGTTGAAAGGGAAGAGGAAGAAGAGAGAGGCATATCAGGGTAGAAATGCATTTACTGGTATTACTTTGCATATTTTTAAATTTTTATTTTTTGTTTGCATTTTTTTTTTTTTTTTGGTTTTTGGATCACACCCAGCAGTGCTCAGGGGTTACTCCTGGCTCCATGCTCAGAAATTGTTCCTGGCAGGCACGGGGGACCATATGGGGCACCGGGATTCAAACCGATGACCTTTTGCATGAAAGGCAAACGCCTTACCTCCATGCTATCTCCCTGGTCCCTTTAAATTTTTATTTTATTAAAGCACCACAATGCCTGATAACCTACGGTAAAAAACTATGTAAATGACAGCATAAAATGAGAAAAAAAATTATTAAGAAAGGAAAGACTCTGTGATCTTCCATAAGACGTTCAGGATAATAAAAAGCAGTTCTATTAACTCTACAAAAGTCAAGAGTCCCCTCCATGAGAACCAAACCTAAATTGCAAACAACCCATACCTATAGTGTGTAAAGTCCCTCCTATATACTAGCCCCTCTCCCTCTCCTTCAAAAATCCTACTATCCCTTCACCCCCCAATCCCAACCTTATATTCCACCTTATCAAAGCTCTTTACCCTCAGTTCTTAACCCATTAGGTATCAAGACCGACCTCCTACCCCAATAGGCCATTACCCCACACCCAAGCAAAGGGCCACCCACTCAGACCCACACCTCGTCCCCGGCAAGAAACTACAACCAATACCCCTCTGATTCATGCTGTGTGACCCTCCCTCTCACCTCACCCAAACATGGACTGTTTTTTGATACTGAGCTCAGCTCCAGAAGGATCTCTAGCGCAAGAACTACTAGAGACCTCTCAGTCGCAAATCTTTTCTCAATCTCATGAAGACCAGAGTGTGTGATGAAAATGTGCCCTAGATCCCACATCCCAGAAGAAAATCTCAAAAGACAATGAGGAAGCCTATATTTCCTTTATATGCTTAAGGCCTATAAAATACTACCTCTTAACCTCTTAACATGTTTATCCCAAATGTAAGGTAGTCTCCTGCATCACTTTGTTCCCTTAATTACTTTTAAACTCATTTTTAAAATATCTTCTTTATATATATGTGAGTGTATATATACAGTTTTTCATCTTGTTTCTGTTTTCCTTAACTTAACCTCTTTTGGTTCTGCTTGGTACAAAAACCTACAATAAAATGTCTTACCTGGGATAGTAGCTCACCTCAAAACCAGGGCACAGGGGCCCGGGAGATAGCATGGAGGTAAGGCATTTGCCTTTCATGCAAAAGGTCATTAGTTCGAATCCCAGTGCCCCATATGGTCCCCCGTGCCTGCCAGGAGCAATTTCTGAGCATGGAGCCAGGAGTAACCCCTGAGCACTGCCGGGTGTGACCCAAAAACAAACAAAAAAACAAAACAAAACAAAAAAAAAAACCAGGGCACAGAGAGGATGGATCCTGACACTCTCACCCCCAAATGCACCAGCAATATAATGTAGCACCATTTCTTCCTGCAAAGGCATACCAAAGAGGGGGAAATTTTACATATAGAAACAAGCTCTTATATACTAGGGATAAGAGCTCATACATTTTTTACAATACAGGAGAACCTCCCACCTTGAACATATGTAATGTGGACTCAACTTAGACCCCAGGTGATTGTACAACAACTATACAACCCCAAACACCAGATCCAAGACATAGACATGACACAGTTCTCTGCAACAGCTCCAGGAAACAAACTCCCTCTAGGACATTCTTAATACTGCTTTGACACCAACATACGCCAGTTTTGATATGATATCCTGACGTGAGGAAATGGCAAACAACTTGATCTAAGAGCAGATTGTTTTACCTCACCATCTAACGATAAGATGAAATCAGAAGACTTGTCATCCTTTGATCTGTGCAAAAGCCAAGATCACTATCTACAGAAGACTGACTGTGACATCCATGACTGAGCAGAAAGTATCCTGGGACCAATAAAAAAAAAACCCCTAGTCTAGACTTTGGCCTACAATCTGTACAACAACCAAGATCTCTAATTGCAGAGGTCTGACTGAGACAACTGCAACTTAACAGGCCTTCTGGAAACATAATGAAAAACTCTATCCTAGGCTTCATCTTAGGATCAGTGAAAAAACTAAGACCACTAATTACAGAAGATTGATTAAAACAACAGTGATGGAACAGAACTTCTAGAAATGAAAAGAAAGACTTCATCATAGGCTCCATTCTTTGACCTGTGCAGATACAAAGATCTCTAGATACAGAGGTCTGATTTTATCATCCATGATGTAGCAGAAGTTTTCCATATACCATAAAAGGACCTAGGGGGAGAGTAAATGAACTTGTATGAAGTCTATAGTTATTCCATGACAGTATACTTCAAAGGCACAGAAACCCTGTATCTCTCAGGCCCTTTCTAATTTCCCCAATATTTACTATACCTATGCAGAAAAAAAAGAAGCACAAAATAATTTTTTTTGGTTTTGTTGTTGTTGTTGTTCATTTTTGGGGCTTTGTTTTGTTTTTATTTCAGGACCGTGGTTACTGTGTGGTGGTTGTCTTTATTGCTATAGTACTTTTTGGATTTTTTTTGTTTGATTTCTCTTTCTGTATTGTTCTTCCTTTTTCCCTTCTCTCAAATTGATATTTATAACCTCTAAAAGGACTCCACCCATTTTTTGCTTGTTTGATTTTTACCTCATTTTATTTTTTCTTTCCTTTAAACAGAACCACATAACTTGAACCATCTTCTCTTTTTTTTTTTT
>PVKC010009877.1:0-13964 GCA_004027635.1 Crocidura indochinensis | reverse complement strand
CACTAAGTAGTAATAAAAATGATCGGACTTAAACACCAAATCCAAAGCCAATGACAACAGAATCAATACCCAATCTACAACAAACTAGACACAGAGGGGAGCATTTATACTAGCAGCCCTGGGGATAAGGGAGGGGGATATGGGATGCATGCTGGGAACAGGGGTAGAGGGAGGACAACTTTGTTGGTGGCAATTCCTCTTATTCAATGTCAATATGTACCTAAAATATTACTGTGAAAGATATGTAATCCACTTTGGTGAAAACAAAAAGTATTATTATTTAACAAAGTCAAGATTCCATCAAATATTGGCTATACAAGCAAAAAAAATTATACCATCCAGAGATTATATTTGCACTCCATTAAAACTTAAGTTAGTATCAAATGACCATTCTGGCTTTCAGCAAAAGAACGAAATCAAGGAAACTAATTGGGTTAAGGTAAGGATATGTGTCCGACACTTCTTATAATTGTATATCTGCAAAGTGAACTAGGGGTAAGTTTATCTCTGACACTATGTGAATGCTGTGATCTGATCAGGCTTAAGAATTCGGAAAGCTTTATGAAATAGAACCTGATAAACCTTTTGTGGACTATTAACTATACAAATTGAGTGATATGATCAGTATGGATTATGTGTAATAAACATACAATAAACAGCACTTAAAAAGATATATACCTATTTGGGCTGAATCATGTGTCTAGCAAATTGTTCTATAAGTCTTTCAGATGGTCTATTTACAGACCATAGACTCCTGCCTATTGTCCTGTATTTCTTCTTTTGAAAACTTTATCTCTTCCCTTGCAGCAACCACAGGATGCAAAGTCTCAATGGCAATATTTTGAAAATTGAAGTATGATTTCTCTATGCAGAAGTGAATCCCTTTCTGGCTCATCTTTCTCACATTCTAGTTATTCCTGCTTTTTCTTCTATTGATAAGTCATTTCCAAAACAATGATCAGCATTCAAGTGGAGGAAGCATGAAGGAGCCATAAAGTAATGAACTCAGAGCAGCAGACAACAGAAGGCCTCAGAGCACTTCAGTGGATTGGAGCAGCACTGATTAAAGGGGATACTATTTCTAACAGAGGAAGAATTCTATCACTGACCTTTAATGAAAAAAGTAATTCTAGCATGTAAGCAACTAAATAGGTTTATTAAAAAGCAAATAATAAAAGAGATGTCAAACTTATGAGCATGTTCAAGGACAAGCCTACATGCACTTTCTGGAATCAAAGGCAAAGAGTTCTCTCTACAACCTCCAGAGAATCTCCCACTCCAGAGAAGTAAACAGCATGACCTCCACCAAAAACTGCTCAGTATGTGGGGTCCTGTGCTCTTTGAATTTGCACATTCATGTTCACTCTTCATCTGGACTTCTAGCCATACTTCAATCATATTGTCAGTATTAATATCATTAATATGATGCCTTAAGGTACATATGAAAAATTTCTCTTTCATAAACTTGGCACAAGTTAGAAAAGATTCCTATGGAATTTAATAGAGTTGCTACCACCAGAATTAACAACAGTCCTCACAAACCAGAGAAAGCTTTGGGCACCTCATTCAAATATGAGCTAAGGATTTAGCAAGAAACAGCTAAACAGCTTGAGCTCAGTGGTTTAATAACTAGAATTGAGCTTGGATTCATCTCTTTTATTCAAGAATAGGTCGCTTATTAATAAATTATTAATAGTGGACATTTGAAGAGATTCTATCTAGAAAAGAAGAAAATCATATACCCAAAGGACAAGAAACATAGTTTATTTTTTATAACAATCTACATATTGGAAATGTCCTGAGAGCATGAAATATTTTGAGGCAACATGGTTATGTCTATTGATTCAAAATAAAGTAAATAGGTTTGGGGATACAAAGGAAATTATCCTATAGGTCTCTGGATTCTTCAGTGGCTGCTGTAGAATCAAAAAATTAGTGGAAAAAATTTAGAAGAAAGTTTTTAGCATGTATAACCTTATGTGCACATTATGAAAGCCTACAAAAAATTAATTAGCCCCATATTAATTTCAGCTATACAATTAAAAATTCCTTAGCTAAGACAAAGAAAGTGGAAAATGGGACCCTTTGATGGAAGACACAACAAAGTCAAAAATAGTTCACTTCTGTTGTGCTTAGAGAAATAAGAAGAGTAAATGTCCCCCAGAATAAAAAAGGTAATGTTCCTAAGGGGAAAAGCTACTCAAAAATACTTTCAAAGCGCATCTCTATCCTACCACCTGGTCTCTTCCCATGAATGAACCATTGTCAAAGAGATATTTGGAGGCAGTTTATTCCCGTCACTCCCAAAGAATAAAAAGAAAGTCCAGGGTTAAGTCAAGTTAGAAGAAAAAATACAATAATAATGTGGAAAATAGGCATTTTCATGGAAGCATTAGTGTCCATATGGAAATTAGTTTAAGTTTATAGTAGTTTATGACTAATGCAGAAAATTCAGGGATGCCACAATAAAATATTTGAAGTAAAATAAAATAGTAAGATGTGACAAATTGGGGCTGAAATGATAGCATAGCGGTAGCGCATTTGCATTGCACGCTACTGACCTGGATTTGATCCCTGGCATCCCATAAGGTCCCTCAAGTCTGCCAGAAAAATTTTTGAGCTAAGAGCCAGGAGTAAGCCCTGAGCACAGCCAGGTGTAACTCAAAAACGAACAACAACAACAACAAAAAAAAAAAAAAGATGAGACAAACGGAAATAATTGCAGAAAACATTTCAAATAATAGAAAAGGACATTGAAGTCCTGGAAATATCATTGCTCTGCTCTGGATTGAAAGTCCAGCAAGTGGGTGGCTTTCATTGCATGAGGTCAATCTGGGTTTAGAACCCCGTATGGTCCCTTGAGTACCACCAAGGGTGATTGGGTGATTCCTGAGCACAGAGTCAGAGTAAGCTCTAAGCGCCCCTGGATGTGGCCCCAAAACAAAACAAAATGTGGGCTGGGCAAAGCAGGTAAGGTGCTCGCCTTGCAAGGGGCCAACTCGGGTTTGATCCCTAGCATTCTATATGTTCCTCTGAACCTGCCAGGAGTGATTTCTGAGTGCAGAGACAGAAGTAACTCCTGAGAGCTGCCAAATGTGACACCCACCCCCCCAAATAAAAAGAAGAAAAGAAAAGGCCAATTTTCTGAATTCTCAAAAAAAATATTGAGTGGCAATGACCAAGAACAGACATCCATACAGAAAAAAAAAATAGACTGCTAAAAAATTATGAAAGTGTCAGGATGGGGCCGGAGAGGTGTTGCAAAAGGTAGGGTGTTTGCCTTGTTACGTACTAACCAAGGACAGACCATGGTTGGATTCTCCGGCATCCCATATGGTCCCCCAAGTCAGGAGCGATTTCTGAGCACATAGCCAAGGAGTAACCCCGGAGTGTCACTGGGTGTAGCCCAAAAATCAAAAGAAAAAAAAAGTGTCAGAATATACTCTAGACAAGAATAATCAATCATTGCATTTGTATAAAATTTGTCATTTTTACGAAATAATAACAAAATTGTAATATATGTAGAGTTGAAATATCAAAATACCATCTAGGAGAAAATAATATGCTAGAGGCATGTGAATAGTGAATTAAAATAAAAAATTGTACTAAAATGTTACATCACAAATTTGTTTTGTTTTGGGGTCACACCTGGTGATGCTCAAAGGTTACTCCTGGCTATGCGTTCAGAAATCGCCTCTAGTTTAAGGCACCATTTGGGACGTGGGGATTGAAGCACAATTTATGGTAGATTACAAGGCAGACACCCTACCACCTGCACCACCTCTCTAGCCCAACATCACAAAAATTTTAAGGAGAAAATTTCATACCCCCCCAAAAAATATATACCTAATAAATTGTGACCTTTTGTATTAGCAACACAAATGGAGCTTAGATACAAACTTCTGCATTTATATTCACACGTGTGAGCATATGTATGAGCTAATAAAGAATATTATTGTTAACCATTAGAAATTAGTATATTATTACAAGCTAGCTAATTTGATCACTCAACAAAAGGAATCAAAATGAAAACATCTAGATTATAGAATAACACAATATACCCTGGAAACATTGTTAAAATTAAATAATTGTTGCTGATATAATTATAGAAATGAATTCACTTATCGTGAATGTTTATTTAAAATAAGAATATGCTAATTAGGGGCCAGAGTGGTGATGCAAGCGGTAAGACATCATCCTTGTGCACGCTAGCCTAGGACTGTCCGCAGTTCAATCCCCGGTGTCCCGTATGCTTCCCCAAGTCAGGAGCGATTTCTGAGGGCAACCAGGAGTAACCCCTGAGTGTCACCGGGTGTGGCCAAAAAAATAAAAAATAAAAGGAATATACCAATCGAAAGCAACTTTATAGCAGTTGCTATAGAAGTTGAAGATTAGTTTTGAAAAATCAGTCATTTAGAAAATAGCATTGTTCAAAAGCAATGTGTTTTCTCCAACCAAAGTCAAATTAAGAAGTTAATAAAGAGTTCAAAGCAATAGCAGGTAAAGCACTTGCCTTGCAAACAGCTGGCCCAGGCTCAATCCCCAGCTTCCTATATGGTCTCCCAAATACCACCAGGAGTAATTTTTGAGTGCTGAGCTAGGAGTAACCCCTCAACTTCTCTGGATATGGCCCAAAACCAGAACAAAAACAACCAAAAGAAGCTGCTATTCAAATAAATATAAAATAATCTGTACCAATGAAACAGAGTCAAACCAGATGTTTGGCACAGGGAAGTGTGTCCACAAATAGTCCAAATATGTGAACATACTTAATAGTTCAATGTATCAGAATAAAACCTTAATTATCTACTTAAAGACAGATAGTACAGTATGTAAAACACTTACCTTGCATTTTGCTGGTCTGGGATTGATCCTGGATCATGGTCTTCTGATCCTGCCAGAGTGATCCTTGAGCACAGATCTAGGAATAAGCCCTAAGCATAGTTGGGTGTTGTCTAAAAATTAAATATATATTTAATATATATTTACTAAGAGAGTAAAGGGAAATTAACTTATAGCAAGAACAAAATATTGTATCACAATCTCTAAGGCACACTAGATTGAATATTTCAGTGTAAGTATTGCAACGAAATGTTGTATAAAAATTATAGGAGACATTTATACAAAATTTGCAGAAATAATATCTAAACTTACAATCTAATAATCTGGATCATCAGAATGAAAAATATTGACATATTTGTTATCAGTGTACTTAAAGAATACTTAACATAGACTTTTGCCAATATAGAGTAAGAGACACTTTTGCTAATAGTATAATATACTTAAAATACGTATTTTTTTCTATCCAGGCCATATGAAAAATGAAATAAAATACTAATTTATTTCTTCTAATTCTCATATCCTCCTCTATTTGTGTTGTTGCTGTAGTGACAGAGAATACACATACACACACACATTGAGTTGCAGGTACTCACACATCCTGATTCTAGCTTGCTAGGACAACATCTTGTTGTGGTCATCATACTTGTTCTTGCTAGAAGTTGACCTCTTGAGTTATCAGGATTATTCACACATCCCTGATTGATGTGTACTAGATTGAACTTTTTTTAAATATAGCCTCAAAATGCACTTGGCATATATGAATGATACCCAGAATAGAACTTTGCATCTACACATTCACAAGGCAGGTCTTTTTTAATAACAGAAATATTCATGTGACCCTGTAGATACAATCTTAAATCTAAGTGATCAGTAAATGCTTAATAGTCTTAGTGTATTAATGTGTCAATAAAGGAAAATTTTTCATTAGAAATGGCGAAATTTATATGAAACCTATAAGAATACACAAGTCATTTAAAAATACTTTAAACTGTTTTTTGTAAACAACATGGACACTTTTCAAGGAAAACTAGAAATGAGCCTTCATATAATACACAATTCCACCTTTTGTGTAGAATTGTGAGCATACAACCTCCATTCAGAAAAGATATTTGATGTAGTTGAAGCATTATGCGCAAGTCATAAATTGGAAACAACCCAACTGTATAAGAACAGATGACTTGGGGCTGGAGTGATAGCACAGTGGGTAGGGCATTTGCCTTGCATACAACTGATCCAAGATCAACCTGGGTTTGATCTCCAGCATCCCATATGATTTCCCGAGCCAGGTGTGACCCTAGACAAAAAACAAAGCAGGATAAAAAGAACAGATGACTGAATAAAGAAACTATGATACACATACACACAATGGAATACTACTCTGTTCTAAGAAAGATGAAATAGCACAGTGGGTAGGGCATATGTCTTGCATTCTCACTGCAGAGCTAAGAGAGAGAGATGGAGGACTAGGATGAGGGTCCTAAGATGGACACTGGGACAGTGTGAAGGAAAATGGGGCACTTTGGTGGAAGATGTAGCACTTGAGTGTTTTATGCATGAAACTCTGACATTCACATTATTGTAAATTATAGTGCCTAAAATAAAATAAAATAAAATAAAATGTTAAAATACACAAAGAAAAGCAAGAGCTAGGGAAATAGCTCAAGTGGTAGAATACATGATTAACATGCCCAAGCCCATGAATTTGATTCATAGTATGAACCAACACTGAGGACTTCTTGGTGTGGCCTTGGAAGCACTGGAGTACCAGTAGGCAAAAGCAGTAAATAGTGAGGCCTACATCACTGCCCAAGAATCACCAGTAGTAGGCCCAGAACCTCAGCTGCACATTGTGTGATCCCTTATACAATTAAAATGAAAATAATGGGATAGTGGCTGATGAGAGGTAAAGGGGTGAAGGGTACATATGGGAACCCCCATCAGTCCCTGTATTCACTAGTTATGGTTCTGGGTATGCCAACTCCACAGGACCTGACCACTATTGCATCTTCAGACACCAGCATTGAACTATACAGTCCTAGTGGAATTATCACTGGGAATGGTACCTTAGTCCCTGAGCACTGCTTCAAAGTCCCCTCAATAAATGAACATATTGAATAAATAATGTAATCCTTTAGCTAACATGTCAAAGGTTGTATCTATAAGAACTAGCAAAAAAATAAATTATCAAAAAATGAAAATTATGAGAAATGAAAGAAAATTAGATTTTTGTACACTACTAGCAAAATCAGCAATGTATATTTCTTGTAATATATTTACTCCAATCTTTGATGAATATTTAATCTCCTTTTTCTAGAAATTTCACTTACAAAAACTAATCCTGATATAATTTTGATGTATGTTGACAAGTATCTATTAGCATATATGATCTAATTATATATTAATTATGCATGTATATATTCTCAATATATCTTTTAGCATAAGTTGATCTAATACACATTAGATATTCTTCAGAACTTGGAATGTCTATATCTAGTATAATAATTGTACTTGATTGGAATTAAAATATTTTTACCATGGCATTACCTAAGGATTATTTGTGAATTGTTAAAAGATATGCTTGTGTAATTACTCTTGGAATGTCTTCATCCAGGGAAATGTATCTGAAGAGAGACAATGGAATTCGAGACACTGGGTTGGGCAAATAGTAAAAAGGATGGAGGATTTGTTGAACAAAACGGGAAAAGTCGGCAGGAAACTTAATAAAGGATGGAAAAGTTGTCAAGTCTGGTTAAGTATTGGTTTCACCTGTGTCCAGGCAAGGCAAGGGTTGCTTTGGAACTCTCCCCTTTGCTGTCATGGAGTAGAGAATCAAAAGCATGTAGGCTGAGTGTGAAAGTCATCTCTTATACAACCTGATCTGCATTCACTTCCCTAGTTTTCTCCCAGGATAAATTAGTATGGGAGCCTAGATTTATTCTAAAAATTATTGAAGTGAGGAAAATAATGCAATACCAACTACAAATTTTGAAGCATTTTCTTTTACTTAATTCATTAAGCCCAGACTGATGAAAGGAACAAGAAATACACTGGATTTTGTATTTGAATTATATTTTAAATAACTAATGGTCTTTTTGTTAAAGACTTGTTTTCAAGTTTTCCAATATTGCTAAGATTTATTCAAATCAGTAAATACTGTTTTTTGTCATCTTTGATTGCAAATCCAGACTTATTATGAATCACTCATTACTAAGTAGACATTTCTCACTGTCCCAGACATCTAAATAGGTTGCATTCCACATCATAGAAGTCTTTTTTTATTTCCTTTTGTTGAGGCTTAGTCAATATATAACAGTATACTATTTTCAGATATAAAACATAATACTTCAATATTTTCCTGAGAAGAGATTATCTGAGTTTCCTTTAGAGAAATGGATCCTATAGAAATCCATCCTGTAGATATTTATTCTGGGTAATGGGAAACAGTAAGAACTCTAGGTAAAAAATATTTGAGTAAAATAAATGTTCTTCGGAAAATAACTACAATGACAAAAATACAAATGCTTAATATTAACCTCACTGAAAAGATGTTTCCAGGGTAACCTGGGATTTCCCAAAGTGAATAGTATAGTGCAATCATTTGTTTCCAATGCAAAAAGGCATAACACTTGGGACATGCTTGCTTCAGGAAAGAAAATAAAAATGGTCTTTGAGTACCATCTGAGCATTTACAATGCTTGCTATAGGGTGTCAGCTTTAAGCCAGGTCCTAGAGGGACACAAAATCAGACTCTATTGAGTACACTCATTAATTTGACCTGAGAATAAAGAAATACAATGCTTAAGCTGATAGCCAATAGGAGAATCACAGCAGAAATCCTAAAGAACCATGAGCAACGTTATTTACCTTTTATTTAAAGGTCCATATTTATTTTGAATTATAGATCATAGCTTATCTCTAGTAATTATATATAACTAAACAATATAAACTAAACATGTTATCATGGGATCTATCATATACATGATGAATATAACCTATGAATATAGTTAACTATGAATAGTCAGATATAGATCACCAAACTGTCTTATCATCAAATGAAAATCATTGTGAAGAAAGAGACTAGTTTGGGTTCCCAAGGCAGCTGATGGAGTTTTGTTAGTATTCCTTTCCTCTGTTTTGCCTAACATGTAGTGAAGAACTGCTGATGATCAGTTGAATGAAAGTGTTGTAAATTCTGGATTTCAGAAGACCCTTCATAAAAGACAGGCACTACATACATTTAAGTTCCCATTCATGAATATCTGGGAGCTGTTGATTTGGTTGTCCTGGCAACCAAGGACAGAATGCTTAGGTCAGAAGATACAACAATGGGATCATTAATTAGTAAGTTGACAATACAAGGCTAATTCAGGTCCTTCATGCTATTAAGTGAATAGGTAATAAATGGGATTATGATGTTGACTTTTAAGACTGATTCTGACTGTCAAGAGGGATTAGAATTGCTACCACACAAGTAGGAAAGTAAGATATATTGATGAAACAAAAAATGTCCTGAGGTACTTCCTGGTCTACCTTATTCATGGATAAAATTAATTGGGAAGTCACAAAAATCTATGTAGGAAGTGCAGCCGAAGTCTGGATTCCTGAAGAATGAGGAACTGCAGTCTTTGGAATTTGGCTAGGGCAGAAATATCCTTTTCTTAGCTCAGGAGGACTTCAAAAGCTTTATTTCCTCTACTGTGGACATTTTTGTAGGGCAGTTTCCCAAGAGAGACAGATGAGACAGAGAGAGACAGAGGAAAGAGAAAGAGAATGGATAGAGAACTTAAGATCTAGTGTACAGACTTGAATAATATTCTCTCAATAAAAACAAGTGTCAAGTCCAGTTCACACCTGATTAAAATGTGTTTCTTAATGGAAAAATGTCAAAAAAATCTGTAGACACATTTTAAATCATCATGAATGCATACATAGACAAATAATGTTTAAATACATAAAATATCTCATTAGAAGTACATCCAAAAATATTTAGAATACAGAACATATAAATATATTAAAATAGTCCCATAATTATACATGGTATTTCCTGGCATTTATCCCTAGGGTCTAGTTCCAGGAATTGACTGTTCTGGGCCTAGTGTTTGTACCTTAAAACTAGAGCCTGACATGTATGTACTTAGGCTCACAGCAAAGTCAGGTTTACAGTAGTTAACTTCCTGAAGCAAGCACCAAAGCAATGTTATCTCTAAGCAAAGGCACACTATATTCTGACATTAACATTTAGGTTACATTTAATTCTAAATCTAATCTAGATCCTAACAGTTCATTTTGAATGCATATATATTGCAATACGAATGATTATTAATGGGGTATAATGGGGTATAATGTGCCGGATAGGAGTCTGGGAGAGAACTCACATGGCTGAAGTCATAATTTGCATTTCCTAGGGTTCAGTCCCCAGCATCACACAGCCCCTAGTCACGGCGCTATGTGGCTCTGATGGCCCTTGAGCACTAGGACCCACAGAGTTGGGCCCAAGCACATTATCATCAGACACACATAGCTGGGCTAAGTAAGCAACTAACAGGAGTGGTTCTCAAGACCTCCAATCTTCTGGAGAGGCCCTCCCAAAATGAATCATAAACATAGATATAGACATCTACTATAAAAACATCAATGTAATTACTACCATGTCTCTCTTGATATGTATATTTATTCAGAAGATAAAGCCTAGAAAGAAACATGATCAAATATAAGCAGTTATTTTTCCTGTGACTACTATCATGTAGCCTTCTCTGTCCTCTTCCATATCTACCAGAACTATAATGAGTACATGTTGCCATTCTAATCAAATCAAAACACTAACATTTTAAATAATTAAAATGGAAAACCACGTTGTGACAATTTCATGAGAAGAAATAATTTGGAACCATTGCTATTTCATTCCCAAAGAAATACAATGATTAAATGCTCATATAATTTTAAGTTAAAAAAAAGGATTGAAAAGAATTGCATAGACAATGTGAAATCAAATTTTCATATACATATATATTAAAATTTCAATAGGGCTTTTCCTGTTGTCTTAGAATTTTGGCTGAAACCCCAAAATTGAGAACAATGGGTTATAAATAACTTTGCATTCTAAAGAGAAATGTTAGACCCAAACTCCCTTGACCCATAAAGGAATTAGTCAAAGGAGCAGAACTGATTTAGCAACTACCCCACCACCACTACCTCTAACCTACTTAAGTAAAGTCTAAGTAAGGTTCAAATGTAGACTAAAGAGAGTAGTCAAGCTTAGAGGAAGTGCAATGATCTCTTCCTTTACCCTTCCTGCTCAGGCTGCTCTCAAAAGTTCTCAAAAGAAATTTCCCCCACAAGGTGAAACCATCAAAAGCTAGAGAGATGGCATCCAACATAAATCCCAGCCTTGAGGAATGGTAGGCATTACTGTCCCACTATTCAGAAAGTGGGAGTAGCCAACAGAATTTGGAATGTGCCTTGGAATTTGGGAAGAATCCTGCCTGTTTCTCAGTCTGAGAAAAAGGAAATGGGCTAGGATCACCTGACACTGCAAGATGAAAACAAAAGGCAACCAACCATTGAGGCATTTTGCTTTTCAACCATTTAGCCAATTAAGACCTTTTCCTGGAGGTTAATGGCATAAATGATGTGACCCACCCATAAGAAACAGTGGGGGCCTGGGAGAACAAGAAAGGAGACAAGAGTTTCTTAAGTAAGAGCTCAGTGATGGGATCTTATGTAAGATCTCAGTGATGGGAATGGCAGCTCAGAGGCAAGACACTTGCTTTCTAAGTAGCAGCAGCTGCTTTACCCTGGTTCTGCTGCTGCTCTCTGACAGTAGGCCTCTGTGGTCATCACTAGTCCCAGGTTCTTCAATATTTTCAAGTAGTAATGATGCACAGACTCGGAATGCAGGACTGTATATTCAAAAATAAAGGAGAAGGAAATGAAATTCCCTAAGTGGGGAGGAACATAGTATAGGATTAAGTTAATTTGGGTCCTTTTGTGGAAGGGTTTATAAGAAAACTGTCTTTGTAAAGGCTTAAAAAGGTTCTTTGCATTTCTTTATGAAGAATGAAAGTTCCTATAGAGTGGTTTAGCTGGTCTGAGCCTTTTGGGTTTGCCTTATGCATTGCCCATTATCCATTATCGTATCCTCCTTGTGGCACAGAATTCTATGGTCGACTTAGAAGGTTTAAAATTTTAGCTAGACCTTTGGGGATGGGGTGTATCAAGAAAACAGGTGGAACTACTGGCAAGGGAGATCGAAAGCTTCCTCACTCAATTTTAATCCCAACACCACATAGGGTTCCCTGAACCATATCTACCAGGGCTTACTCAACTATACAAATCCAGGTAAATAGGGTTCAGACCCAGATAAGCACTGGAAACCCCACCCTCAAAGAATAATGAATTGGGGGAATATTTATGTGTTGGAACAATACAGCAAGTTAAATTTTGTGTATGTATATGGTGTCAAATTCATCCTAATCGGTACTTTCCAAAGAGAGAGCACAGTTGAAACCAATATTAGTCAAAAAGAGTATGTGTCATGTAAGACTTCGTCTCTTCTCCTTTATTTCACAGTCCAAGAGCATCACAGGATAAAGCTTCTTCATTTTAAGTCTTTAAACCTTTAAGGTCAGCAATAACCTGGAGGTGTGGGAAAAAGAATCTTTTATTTGCATGGAACTTAAGCTTTGATCTAGATAATACTGGACTATTAGCACCCGAAAGTATATTTTATTATTCATAAAGGAAGGTATTGATGCAATTCTAGATGCATTTAAAGTCTTGAATTGGCTAAAAAAAAAAAAGCCCTCATTATTTTCCTTCCATTTATTCACTTAACAAAATGGTTTGTATGCATATTGTTTTGAGGAAAAGACAGGTGATCAATCAGTGGAAAGACATAAAAGTATATAGGTAATTCTTGAGAGTATTGGAATTTATGAGAATATATCAATATAACCTAAAAATAAAACTAAAGCAGCATAATAAAAACATCACTGTGATTATCTCTAAAATAAAATCAAGAGATACATTTTTCCATTTATTCTGAATACCTTTATTATTCTCTAGTTTGAATTAATGCCATATAGTAATTTTATAGATGCTATAGGCAGTTATTATTTTTAAATTCTTTTTAAAAAGGCATTGCACTGGGGCTGGCAAGGTGGCGCTAGAGGTAAGGTGTCTGCCTTGCAAGCGCTAGTCAAGGAAGGACCACGGTTCGATCCCCTGGCGTTCCATATGGTCCCCTCAAGCCAGGGGCAATTTCTGAGCACTTAGCCAGGAGTAACCCCTCAGTATCAAACTGGTGTGGTCTGAAAAAAAAAAAAAGGCATTGCACTCCTGTACTAAAGTCCACTAGCTATTATTATAGCATGGGTCATATAATATTATTATTTTTTTATTCTCATCAAAGTATTTGGTACACAACTCAACAAATGTATACTATGTCATTTATGATCTAAGTGCTGGCCAGTAATTATTTTTCTGTGTCCATTAATAAAGAAAGCAAAGATTATCAAAAAGGAAAGCCAAATATACTTTGATTCTAAGCAGTATATTTATTTTTTTTAATTTTTTACGTTTTTATTATGACTGAAGTTCATTACACAGAATTATTTACGGTACATAGTGACAATGAATGAAGGGCATTCCCACCGCCAATGTTTTCCTCCCTTCCACTACTGTTCCCAGCATGTCTCTCATATCTCCCTCCTTTACTCCCTTTCTCCCCCCAGAATACTAGTGCAACTGGTCTCCACTTAACAGCTTGTTGTAGGTTGGGTATCTATTCTGTTTGGTGTTCCAGTCTGGTCATTTTTTATTTACACTACATGTTCATATGACTGGTGTCCTGGTAACATCTTTTTCTCCCCTCACTTTATGAGGCTGAATGATTCGAGTTGTGACATTCTGTTTGAGATAAAAAGGTTAAAGAAAGGAGAAGGAAAAATTTGGTATCAACTACTAAAAGAATATGAAATTTAAAAAATCACCGAATAATATCCACAAGAGTGAAAAAAAAGGTGAAAGAAAAAAAGACAAGGAAAATAATATCAAAAACGAACAATAAAAAAAAAAAATAAAATAAAACAAAACAAAACCAGAAAAAGGAATACTGGAGTGGC